>JAOEHY010021022.1:0-22943 GCA_025447955.1 Psilopsiagon aurifrons
CACCAGTAGGACTGAGAAGAAACCCCTGGGCATCTATGCCCTTGACTTGCCCTATAGCAACATAGTCATGCTTGAGATGCTTCATACGGTTAAGCTGGTGCTTCAAAGACTGCCAGCACTGATGAAGATTGTTGGAAGAAGTAAACGACCCTCAAAGACCACCACCACATTTTTGTATGCATGCGGGAAACTGTCTGGAAAATGATGTCATTCAGTGGTAGCCTCATGAATATGTACGTATGCCCAGCGGCTGTGTAAGGATAGCTTGTGTGGCAATATGGTGATACACATTAGGAGGAGCTGTCCCCCTTGTCTCCCAGCGCTGCAACAAAGAATACTGGAGTTTTCTCCAAATCACCATCTTTCTTATAGGGCCCTTCTAAGAACTGAAAGGCCACAAGGTCTCCCTGGTCTTCTTCAGACCGAAGAGCCCCAACTTTCTCACCTTTCCTCATAGGAGAGATGCTCTATCCCTCTGATCATTTTTTGTGTCCCTTCTCTTGACCCTCTCCAACAGGTCCATATCTTGTGTACTGAGGACTCCAGAGCTGGATGTGGCAGTCCAAGTGAGGTCTCACAGAGCAGAGTAGAGGGGCAGGATCACCTCCCTCGACCTGCTGGTCACACTCCTTTTGATGCAGCCCAGGATATGGTTGACTTTCTGGGCTGTGAGCGCACACTGCAGGCTCATGTCCAATCTTTCATCCACCAGAACCTCCAAATCCTTCTCCTCAGGGCTACTCTCAATGCCCTCATCCCCCAGCCTGTATTGGTAACAGAGGTTGCCCCAACCTAGCTGCAGGACCCTGCACTTGGCCCCACTGAACCTCATCAGGATCATGGGGGCCCACCTCTTAAGCCTGCTAACCACAAGTCCCTGTGGATAGCTTCTCATCCATGGGTCATGATCACCCCTTGGAGAGAGCAGCAGGCCTGAGGTAACACATGCAGCTGGTCCCTTGCCATGTGCAACAGCTCATTTGGTTATGAAGCACAAATTATGGGTAATTTGTGTTTGCCTTCCAGCACTAGAAAATTAACTTGTATCCATATTTTTTTTCCCTTTCAGAGCCATTCAGGAGCAGCTGCTTTTGGATCAGTACAGGCTGCATTATGGGAATTAGCATTGCTCCTTGTGTCTGCTGTGGTTCCAGGTCAGACTGCCCCATAAGACTTTGCCAACATCGGCTGCCCTCTGTAAGGCTGAGGAGCCCAGCTTCAGACAGGGCACTGCAAGCATACAGCCATGATTAATAACCGGAGGCTGAAAAGAAGGCTGCAAGAGTTCAGCAGCGCTTGACAGCTCAGCTTCTCAAGAGATTTGCAGTTTGGCCTCCTGAAAGCCAACCAGCTTCAACAAGCTCAAATTACTGTACTTATGTGAAACAAGAAATGATTCAAAAGGACATTTGTGACAGTCGCAGTTAATGATAGATCAGCAGTCAGAACAAGAAGAGTTATTACGAGTTATCAAATGTTACCTGTAACTAATCATTAGATAGCAAATTACTCACTTCCTGAAACTGATGTTCCACGTTTTGTAGATTCTACAGGAGCACTGCATCTTCTCTGTGCACACTTGTAGATAAGAATATTTATGAACAGCTTCACCAATAAGCAAAATAGATGTTGAGGAAATGCAAGGTGAAACAATGCAAAGCAGCAGTTTAGAAATACTCTGTTTACAAGTAAATGCTTCTATTCATATTAAAATAAAGCAGTATTAGTACAAGTTAGACTTGTATAATAAAAGGTTTTGTAACTCCATGAAGTTTAATTTTCATTATTTGAAGACCGTACTATAGGGCTAGTTGCAGGGACATGGGGAGATGGAATGTAGTGTTTTCCTATACTGAAGAAAGACATAATGCTCCGAAGGATTTTCAACTGAAGTTACACTGTCTAACCCTAGTGGATCACCCTGTGATAGAACCTTTCTCCAGCAAGCTTAGTCTTGATTCGGAGAATACCCCAGGAACAAACTCGCCAGTAAAGTTTTCCAGTTGGCAAGCAGGTATTCTTTATTGCGGCAGTAATAAAGATAGCTCATCCTAACGTGTGTCCCTGTGTTGCTGCACAAGCCGTCCTTATATAGCCGCTGGGCATACATGCATATTCATGAGGCTACATATGGATTACATCATTTTCCAGAAAGTTCCCCACATATGTACAAAAATGTGGTGGTGGTCTCTGAGGGTCCTTTACTTCTTCCAACAATCTTCCTCACTTCTGGCAGCCTTCAAAGCACCTGCAGTAGATGCTGATACCAGCTTAATTGGTTCATTAACACCACAGACATAGCAATCATCCCATCCTCCTGCTTATCAGTTAGTTCAACTGCAGCCCATCCTGGACCCCTGCCATTCCAGATGCTCTTTATCCTTACCTCCTGTTCTTTCAGCCTGTTTTTCTTACACTCATTTTGTACTACAGTCATAAAGGCCTAAACTACATCAACTACAAGGGTTTATCTTGTGCAAGAATTCTCAGTATGTTCTCTAGCTGTACTCTATTTTTTTTTCTGTGGATCATGCACCTCAGTAATTTTCCATTGTTACTGTTACAAAGCCATCAAACTTAACATCAGTTAAAATTGATTCTAAAGGTTTATAGATGTCATTTTGTGATTTTGTGCCCCCCTTGTCTCAGTCTCTTGTGAATTTTGAACACCTGGGGACTCATCTTCCACTAACCTGATGCCCACCCTTTAAGTTACCTTTTATGCTGGTTACTCCCAGAATCATATATTAGGGATTTTTATCAAAATCTTTCAAGGTTCTGCCTACATCCATGGCTGATTTGACATTAAGTTTCCAGCTGTTGGTTTCCTTAAACAGAATATTTTGGGGGGTTTTTTTGCAATGAAAATGTATGACAGAATTATTTGTCTTTTTTCTACACAGGAGAAGTGTGGGAATCTTGTGAGCCTCTCAGAAGTTTCAGTCAACTTCAGACATGCATCATGCCTTCGTTTATCTGCAAATAATAAGTTCCAGTGGGGAAGATACTCATTTTCAGTTGGCAACGTGTATCTCCAGATACCACAATCCTCCATACTTCAAAAAAAAATGAGCCATGTGAGTGAGCTACTGCTTGGCTTCCTCAAATTGGTTTGGAAAAGGGTTCTCAGTCAGCAGTCTCTGACTGCACGTTACTGATTTGAGGAACTGAGTCACTAATTACAATGCTTGCATCAAGCCTTTACACAGTGTATATGTCTTCTCTTTATAATCTTGGACATACTTTATTCTCCATTGTTTCTAACAATGCCAAAGTTTGCTGAGAAAAAATGTATCAGATCATTAATGTATATTCAAGAATGTTTATTCAGTTAAGAATATTCATTCCTTCTCCCTTGTCATTACATCTCAGGACTTGGCTCACAGTAAATCCTGTAGAGGTGTCAAAAAGACATTTCAGGATGTAATACATCTGTGTTTCACATCCTACCCAATGGAAAATGATTTGTTTCTACTATGTGCTGCTGTTGGCATCAAAGTTCGTTTATCCAGGAGGACACTTATTATGTGTTTAGGGAGGGTTTTGTACTATGCGCTGCTGTTGGCATCAAAGCTTCTTTATCCAGGAGGACATTTATTATATGTTTAGGGAGGTTTTTCTGATAGGCTCCAAAAAATTATATCAAGTGTCTAAGTAACCAGTGGTGGTCAATGAATATCCAGAAAATGCATTTTGTTCCTCTTTGGTCAGACAGAAGGATTTACTTTAATGGAAACATCTGGTTAGATCCTAGTCATCCATCCATCAATGCAAAACTACTTCGTGATGTGAATATTGCAGTCACCAAATGCTTGTTTGCCCAAGGCTTCATCTTCTGAACAGCATATACAAGTTGCCTCTTAGAAATCACGGATTCAACTCATGTTGGTTCAGAACAAGGGCAGATGCAATACAATACCCACTTCATCCATTTTTATTTGTTTTTTTTATTAAAAGCTAGGCCTGAAATCTGTAGGGGCCGATTTCAGAATTTTTTTTCCTCTACTTAAGTGCTCCTTATTACAATAGCTGCTCTGCTTGGCCTGGCTAAACCTCAGTTTAATCCATGGCTAATTTTCCACACTTGTTCAGGGAAAAGAAGTACAGGAAAATATACAGAAATAGTGTTTTGATACACAGTCCCACCACACAGATGTCAGCTAGCTTTCGTTCTGACATCTTTAGCTATCTTTCGTTCTTCAGCTCAGGTCTTGAGGGACTTTTCTTCCATTTCTTTATGAAATCTCTGTTTTTTGCAGTCCTTTCTATTTGGCTTCCTGACCATCCTCTGGCCGTGAGTCCAGAGCTTTAATTATGCATTGTTCAGGAAAGTGTGCCTTTGAGCCTACTACTTGTTTAACCCCTAGTTTTGTAATCTAACAGTAATCGTTACACTTAAATTCTCCAAGTCATTCTCGGTTTTATGGATCAGTGTCATTCTCTCCTATCTCTTTTCCAGCTTGAAGAGTCCTAGTCTATTTAATCTCCCCTCACAGAGAAGCCATTGCATACTTTTTATTATTAATGTCTCTTCCTCTGTGTTTTCTAGATCTCCTATGTTCATATGAGGACACCAGAACTGCAGAAATACAGGACACTAAAAACCCTTCTGCCTGCATCTGAGTGGTTTTTACTTCTGCTTTTTATAACAGTTTGTATTTAACTTTTACTCAGGTACTCGCTTGCCAGGTGATTACTTTGTGTGATGTTTTAATAAGCCATTGGTAGAACTCACTTATGTTGCCATCTGTCTGTCTGTGGACTGTAATCCTGTCTGATTGGCAGATGATTGGCATTCCTCCAAGGTTTATATCACTGGTTTGTATTTAAGAGCACATTTAGAAATCACCTTGAATATGAATATGGCAACCACATTTCATTAGATCCTGGATGGCGTTTGGTTCATCTGTGTATCAAAAAGCAATAGCTCCTGTCATTTCATCACTGACATGAAAATGTGTATGTCTCTCCTTACCTCTTTCCAATTTGTTTCACACAAAGTCCTTATGTCCAGTGTTCTGGCCTATAATGGGCCATTTCCAAGGATTCCCATTTTTTCTTGGTATAAATATTCTCTCTTCTATGCATCCTCCTTTCAGGTATTTATAGACGTTGAGATCCCCCTGAGCCTTCTCTTCCCCAGGCTGAACAGTGACAGTTCTTTCAGGCTTTTCTCATAGGGAAGGTTCTCTAGTCCCTTCATCATCCTTGTGGCTCTTCACTGCACTCTCTCCAGTATGTCCATGCCCCTTTTGTACTGTGGAGCCTGGAACTTAACACAGTACTCCAGGCATGGCCACACCAGTGCTGAGCAGAGACGGACTGATCACCTCCTTTGACATGGTGCCAATACTTTGCTTAATGCAGCCCAGGATGCCGTTGGACTTCTTTGTGACAAGGGCCCATTGCTGGCTCGTGTTCTATTTGGTGTCCACCAGGACCCCCAGGTCCCTTTTTACCAAGCTGCTTTCCAGCATATGCTTATGCCTGGGGGTGTTGATGAGGTGTGTGAAGTTGACAGTCATGTTATCACTGTCAGCGATTAAGAACATAGATCAGAAACCAACCATTGAGTTCAACAGCTATGCTTCAAACTCCAGAACTGCTGTTCAAAACTTTGATTGCTACAGATGAAATGAACCCAAAAATATTAGATGGTCCCCACTGGAATCTGTAAAACACAGCTGTTGAGTAACAAAATGTTAAAAGCCTGGTGTGTGTTGACTTTGATGACGAATAAATATGATTGCAGAAGATGCTGCAGCTGTCAAAAGTGCTGCTGTGGTTTATACTTCAAATAGAAATATTCAAATATCAGAAACATAGCGAAAGCAGCCAGGAATTTTCCCAGCATGAATCATTATCATGTGGCTAAAGTACAATAGTTTTTCTGTCACTTAATAAAAATAAAGGATCTACATTTGCATATCGATCAAGCAAATCAAGTGTTGCCAATAGCAAGGTTCAGTTTTGTTGTTTAATTTGGTGGGCTGCCAGTGTCAACTTTCTTTCAGTACAGTTCAGAGCTGAAGCACAGCATCAGTTCAGTAAATCACTTGGGAATATATCTCAAATGTGCAGATTTGTCAGTTCTTATATCATTTATCTTTAAATAGAAACAGATGCAATGCATGACAGACTTAACAAGTTATCATTATGATAATTTTGGGCAGTGTTTCAGATTTGCAACACTTTTCCATATAATCTGATAAGTTCACAGTATTACAGTCTGAAAAACAGTGCTGGAATTCTGAGGCTGTGCTAGAAATACAACACTCCATTTACTCTAAGCATCCGCGTGTACCTACCTTTATGCTTGTGAAATTAGCTAGACGTCTAAAGGTCTGCATAGAACCAGATACACTACAGGTCTTGATAACTGTCTCTGGCTTATGGTCAGTTTTGTCTTGTACTAGAGTATTCAGTAAGAGAATCACAGAACGGTTAGGGTTGGAAAGGACCTTAAGATCAGGGAGTTCCTACTTTGTGGCCCTGTTCTAGCCCTCTAACTGGCTTTCTCCAGGACTATGTCCTGGCACTGTCAGGGGACAGTCCTCTTCAAGTCAGCTCCCAAAAAGCACTGCAGACAAGAACACACAAACCCTGGCTCCGCAGTCCCCCAACACTATTCCAGGGGGCTCTGCACCTTCAAACAGCCTGTGTGTCCTTGTACAATGCTTCCAGGGCATTTAGCGTACACACAAAGACTGGAAACAGGTGACAGAAGAAAAGAATTGGTAGGAGTGTAAGAAAAATCTCTCCTACTTTAAAAGGGAATTCTACCATTCATCATTTCCACAGCCAAATATAATACATCAGCCCAGATCTCTTTTGATGCTCATGGCCATAGCATCACGAAAAGACACGGCCACCAGCAGAGCCCTAATGCTGTGAGCCACCCTCTCACCCCTGTGATTCACGTCAGCTTGGGAACTAGCACAGCCTGTGGCACAAAGCATTAGTGCCAGAGTCTGCTCTGATTTGTGAAAAACCTCCAGAGAACTACAGCTCAGAACAAGTGCAAATCCACATCGCAGCATGCACTGCAGGGACTCCTTTCATGCATCCTGGGGGATTCTCCCTCCACCAGCTCCAAGGCTTTCAGAGCCCTGGTATTCCTGTGAAGTAGTGTTCAAAGAGGAGTGCGAAGGGAGGGAGGATTATCTGCCTTATTGAGCTTCCTGAAGTAAAAGTAGTGGTAGGGCACTGTAAAACCATGGCTAGTTAGGGATTGAAAGATGATATTGAGAATATTTCTTTTTAAGCTGCAGGAAATGTTAACTATGGGAATTAAGCAATAGTTGCATAGATCATTGGTTCTGAGGAAGAACCAGATCAAAACAAACAACAGAAAAATAGCCCCTCCTGGAAAGAGCCAGAAAGTACTAGATGTTAGGAAATCTCTGATCATCAGACAGCTGAACATCGGAGTAAGTGCATCTGTAGGATTTCCCTAGGATCAGTTTATTACTCTGAAATTTGCTATTGCTCCATATTACAAGTACCTGCATTTCTTTGGTGAACACAGGAACCCAGCGCTTTTTCATCTGCTCTTAGACTTATTTAATGTTTGTGAAAACTAAGGAGTGTGCCACGTGGCACTTATCTGAGAAACTCTGGTCAGCTGTTGGTACTCAGGAAGCATGTAGAAGCTGTTGAAGGGTGCAGGGGTGGAGGGAGATTACTCACCAGTTACCATCACAGGCACAACAGATTCAGCTTGGGGAAATGAATTCCATTTATTGCCAATTAAAGCAGGATCATGAAAAATAAGAACAAATCTTAAACTACCTTCCTCCTACCCTCCCTTCTTCCTGGGCTCAACTTCATTCCTGACTCCTTCTATCTCCTCTATTAACTGCTCTGGTATGGCCCCTTCGCACAGGGTGCAGCCTGCAGGACAGACTGCTCCAGCATGAGTGAGAAAATCAACTCTATCCCAGCCACAACCAGTACGGCATCCCAGGTATGTAAGTAATGGTGTCAGGACAGGATGAATGAAACTGGGTGTGTTGGCTTTATATGACAAGTTCTTGGTAGCAGGAGAGGCTGCAGGGGTGGTTTCTATAAGAAGATGCCAGAAGCTTCCCCCGTGTAATTTCATAGGCAGCCCATCTGATTTGTGAAATGTCAGTGTCACAAATGAGCAGCTATCATTTTGTTTTCTGTGTAAGCACAACGCAGTGGTGTTTTCCATTCACAGAGCAGTACTGCTGCACTGTAATTACAAACAAATCATACTACATCCTGACAGAAAAACCCTTTTTTAATCCTTAATGATCTCATTCTTTGTGGACTGCAGTGTTTACTTTTGAATTGTCAGTTGCATAAAACTCTGTATTCCAAACCCCAGAAATAGAGCATTTAGTGGAACAGAAGGATGCACTGACAACAGTTGTCTTTTTCTGGAGTACTTGCCTTGAATCGTATTTATCAGCACAGTGAACACCTCCTTTTCAATGGAGAAGTTCATTCTCTTCCTTACTTCACAAAGGAATTTTCAAAATAATGACTTTATCCATCTTTTGCAAGGGCTGTATATTTAGACAGAAGTAAATAATAATAATTTGTGTGCATTTAATGCTGAATATTATACTTTTAGCTCTGGACTTCTGACAATAGAATGGAAAGCTGATTGGTACAGTACTGGTACCCATTTACAGCTACAGTGCTGTATTTAACATTAAAATAAACTACACTGTTACCTTAATCCCTTTTTTATTTTTATTAACCCTTTCCTTATTTCTTTCTCTTACTTTCTCAGCGCAGGTTCTGAGATAAACTTGATGTCAGCAGCAACGAAGCATACAACAGTTATGCCAAGGTGTCACTACAAAGAGGGACTGAGTCAAAAGGTCTGCTTCTTGGTGGAAGCCATAGCTGCTTCCACTAAGGTGTCTGTCTCTGTTGGTTTGCATTAGAGGATTGCATACTATCTAGAAATAAAAAATACATATTTTTGGAAAGCCAAAAATTTACATCACCATTTTTATGTTCTAAATGGGAATATTTTGGTGATGACTGCTGTTGATTTCAAAGTGGGCAATCATGACTTCATAATTGTAAAGGTGATAGCCTGTTGCATGTGTGCCAGTCCTGGTTTGTGGGTGGGCTGCATGCCCCATTACGGAGTTGTTTGGACTGCCTGTATCAGTAAGCTTACTAGATGCTGGGTGCAGCCACTGTTCCATAATTATCTGTATTAAATTCTAATGAAAAACCTGGCTTGGCTCTGAGATGAGCTTGCACTTTCCCAAACGCAGCTTGCACACAGATCATTCCCAACAAGGAAACTGGATGTAGCTATCCCATTTTGGAGGGTGATGGACTTTAGCTCTATGGGCTGTGTTCTATTAGGTCCATTAGTTTTCTTTACCTCATGCTCAGAAAAGAAGATCCTGCCCTGTTTTGGTTACTCGTCTAGATTTTGTTCACTATGCATTAAAGAGCAGGTCAGGAAGCAGATGGCTCCTGAAGGAGCCAAGAAGTTGCAGAGTCTCCTCCGTCCGTAGCTGGAACAAGAGCAAAACATGGGCAAGGTGGAGAGAGGAAGAAGGTGTTTGCTATGCAAAATGCTTCATTCCTGGTAAAGAAATGTTGAGAATCACACCAGGAGTTACAGATTAACCATCTCTTGTGTAGCCAATGGACACAATGGAGATCAGAATCTCCTGAGATCAGTTCTCCCTGACACTCCTAGTCCAAGTTTTAATGTCTTTTTGTAGCCATAGCTTGCTGCACAGTGATAACCACTAGTGAAAATAGGACATAGTTATGTTCACTTTGTCCTGTTCAGACAAACTAAGATGGAATGAAAATAAAAATGTTGGCTGTCAACATGTACCAACTGCTGGTTCTGGTAGCCCGTCAGTGGGAGCTTTTACAGGTAGTATGGATGTGATTTCTGCTCAGTTCAGCCAATGTGGGTCAGCTGCCCCCCTGTACACTACAGAACTGTAATTAGTAGCAGTTCAACAGCATTTCACAAATGAAAGTGAGTAAACTATTCCCCTGTTCAGCACAACACTTCTGTTCTTAAGGGATAATCCAGGCCTGGGAAGCATCCTGAGGATCCATGAAGAAAAGCTGTAGTTTCTCAGGGAATGGGGGGGGAGAGAAGCAAATGCGCCAGGTCCATTTATATACTTGTGTTCTAGGTACG
The DNA here is from genome assembly GCA_025447955.1 of Psilopsiagon aurifrons. NCBI lineage: Eukaryota > Metazoa > Chordata > Aves > Psittaciformes > Psittacidae > Psilopsiagon > Psilopsiagon aurifrons. Next base: position 10,163 of record JAOEHY010021022.1, read on the forward strand.
CAGTAGTTTGTCATATTTTAGGCAGAAGTAGGATTGTGCTGGTGAAAGGCTATTAATACAGAAAAGGAGAGGGAGAAGCAGAGGAGGAGACCAAATATTGCAGGGATAAGAAATGATCCTCTCTTCAGTGTTTAGTAAAGCTGGCTTAGGAACCTAGAGGGAGAGCAGAAAGGCTAGCTTCATGCCTAGACAAAGCGTATGTGGGCTTTAAATGCTATTTAGTCCTCCATGATGATTTTAAGTCTCCGTACTGAAGACACTGAAAGCTTTTCAATGTAGATTAATGCTCCTGTGTTAGCAGCACAGTACGTCATGTAGCAGCAGTGTCTGCTTCACCCTTCCTAGGTATCACAGGTACTGCAGAGACAGCAGCTTCCTTGGACATCTCTGTGTGCCATTAATCAAGTTCTAAACTCTGTGGCATTATTAGAGGTTGGGAGCTGGAGGGTCAGACCAGACAGTTATTCCTTTTGGAAATGCAGACACACCTGTCTGAATTCAGGCAGCAGCAGATAATGAACAGCAATGAGCAGCGGGGTCACGGTGGTTAGACCAGGGGTGCTCACCCACCCTTTTTCTTATTTCACTCATCTGTTGCTCTTAATGTCTTACATAACCAGCTTAGTCCACTGGTTACTCAACCCACACCCCTTCTGGCTGAGATTAATACCTTTTTGTTTCAAATTATTACATTCCTGCATCTTTCTTTTACTTTGGTCAGTTCTTACAGATAGCTTTTGGCAACAAGCTGGACCAGCTTTCTCTTACCCTGGCTGAAGTTAAAAATAAAGAGCCATACAAAACTGTGACAGTATTCAGACTTTTCTTCTTAAAAAAAGTATCCATGTATTGCTCAGAGACATTTCTGTATTATGAAATAATATACTGTTATGATATAATGTACTGTTCTGATATAATGTACTGTTATGATGCACAGCCTGCAGGATTAATCTCTACTGGGGAAGAGCAGAAGTTCCATTATATGCCACTTAAAAAAGAAGAAAAGGAGAAGACAAGGAAGAACACGGAGGAAAAATGCATCTGGCCTAAAGCTACACAGAAAGTCTGTGACATTGTAAGAATTCCACCCTCTTAACACATAGGCGAATACCGTTCCTGCCCCATAAAAGCCTTTGGCAGCTGTATTTTTAATAGACCTCATGTAGATGAGATAATATAAGATGTTTCTTTCCATCAGCGCCGCAGATGATAGCAGAGATTTTCCTACGGCAAAGCATTTAGAGGCAGAGAATTAACAGTTACTCTTAAAATATCCTGCTCTCTTAACAACGCAGCAGCACCACAACCAATTCATATGAGAAGTTTCCAATTCAGTGAATAACCTGCTTGTGTACCCTTATAAAAGTGGTCCCAGATGTCCCAATGTGCAGCTCCAGTGTGACATGTCACAGCAGGCAGTGCAGCTGATGAGAACTCCCGAAGTGCACTCCAACTGATGCTCCCAGTTCCTAACCAGCTCTTGCCTCCCATCTAGTGGCTACCTCCGTACACCAAGTGTTGTATTCAGGTTTTTCTGAAATGAATGGACTGAACAAGGACCTTGCCTGTGTTAGAATAATGTAAGTCAATAGCCCACGGCCTCAGAGTTTTCTAAATAACTTTGCCATGTATCAGTAACTCCAGTCACTCGAATATTGTTGGTTCCTTCAAAGTCCCTGGAGGAGCTTTAGTGTTAGGAGATTAAAAACAGAAATCTGAATGTGGAGTTCCTCTGTTCAACCTTTTCGAGCCCTGTAAGGAATCCATGCTCACAAAGCTCTCACTGTTAAAACAGAAAGCTTGCTTTTCATCTCAGAGTGAAGGGTTAAAATCTTTTGTGGAAAACACCCTCCAGAACAGTGGCCTCTAAGGAAAAAACTAAGAGACTGAAAGAGCAACAATGAAATCCTGAGGGCATGCACAGACTCTTGACTTCACATCATGCAACACTCACAGAACCATAGAACTGTCCGGTCTGAAAGAGACCAAAGATCATCAGCCTTCCCTGGGAAGGGGAGCCTACATGAGGTTATCTAGCGCTGTGTCCAGCTGCATCTCGAAAACCTCCAGTGAGCAAGGAATTCCTTCTCTTCAACTACAAGCTGACCTCCTACTGTTTCACACAAGTCATCAGGCAGGGTGTAGCAGCAGCATCTGATCCAAGAACCGGGCCAGGTGAAGTCAGGCCTGAGTGTGGATCACTGCCAGAGCTGGGGTAGGGAGGTAGCAGGAAGGATGTCAAACAGCCAACCCCAGCTCCTCACTGCTCCCAAAAGCAGCTGCATGTTCACAGGGAGGCCTGCAGCTAGACACAGCATCCAGCACTTGGGGGAAAGTGCTGTATGTGGGAAAGGGAGGGCAAAGCAGAGATGCTGTTAGGGGATAACAGGGTCTTGAGTGGGTCTGGGTAGCTAGGAGTGTTGTTCTGGCTGCCTCTGTTCAGCTGAGTCACTGCCCAAATGAATATAACTTTTATTCGATATCTGTAGGTATTAATTATTCACCCTATTGAGGAGTATAGCAAGCAGAATACAAAGCAGGGAGTTATCCCATGTGAGAATATGCTGATATGCTGACATGCTGACATGTAGAGCTAAAATTTAAATACAGTTAGTTCTTACATAGGAAATATTTCCTTTGGGGTTTATTCCAATATAGGGCCTATCTATTTCTGAATTATATTCAGCATCTAAGAATGGCTCAGAACCGATAGAATCTGAGATGCTTTGTATTACCAGCAGATACTCCTGTTAGCAGTAACAGTAAATTAAACAGCAGCAGAGCACAGTCTTAGACACAAGCAAGTGATTGTTTACACTGCTTAATTGTTAGGATAGAGCCTGGAGCATTTTAGTGTTCAAAGGTTCCTAAACAACTCCCAGGTGTAATTTAGGACTTGGCACAGGCCATGCACATGTTAAATGGTTGCTCTATTTTGGAGGGAAAAAGAGTTTGAAAATCAGTCCCCATGCCAGAGAAGGCATTTAGCGTGGTATTACAGACATTGCCTTCAGCTACATATTGGCAAGGAAATGTAAGAGGTAGATTGAAAGTTTAAATAAGGTCCTTCTACGTCCATAAGCTCTGGAGCTTGGTGGGCTTCTGAAAGCAGCTTCTCTTCATCATGGTTTGCAGAGATCAGAACATATTTTTCTGCTGAAACAAGCAGCTTACAGAGTCCAAAAGTGCCCCCAGTATTTGGAGCAGTTGTGTGTAAAACCCCTCCTCTCTCCTGAGAATGCAAGGAAATAGTACAATTTAAATGAAGATTTAATTTATTTGTCTTGCTATTCTTTAAATAAAAGATGAGAAATCCCCTGGTAGTGTGTATTCTTCAGAAAGGAATAGTATTCTGATTCTGGATCTTTATGGAATAGTGATATAGGGAAGCATTTCCTGTATGAAGCCAACAGTTTCATTTAGTTCAATTAGTTCCAAAGAGATCTAAGTGATAACTCTGAGAAAGTGTCCATCATTTTTCACCAGTCCTGGTTCAGTTGAATACCTAATAAAGACCATGTGTAAAGAAAAGCATGGGGTTTACCTACAGAATTGCAGGAGTGACCAGTGTATCATAGGTGTGTAAATAATTAATACTGAATGCTTGTAAGTGAATGCACTGAAAGTTGGAAAACTGTAGAGTCCTCTAACTGCTTGCCCTTAGATGCACCAAGTATCCTGATTTTAAACGTACTTGTGAAGTACAGTCGGCCTGAAAAGAAATAGAAGTTCTGACAAGAAAGCACTGAAATGGTAATGCTGAAATGTCTGAAATTCCCTAAGTTACCAAGTTAAATTTTATTCCAAAATCAGCCTTTTTTTTCACTCTGCAGATCTTACTTGATCTGTCTTTGAAAGTTAAAAGGCAGCTTTACAAATGGATAAAACTGAACCTTACTGTCTTTCGCAACCCTACTCTCTTTTACATCCGATATAATCTAAAGGAGCTTCACAATAAGCAGTCTGATCCAAAGTCTGCCAAAGATAATGGGCACTTTCCTACAGCTTCAGTAAGTTTAGCATCAGGCCTTAAATTGTGACATATGCAAAAAACTAAAGTACTAATATGAATGTGTCACTTCATTAATGAAGATTCTTAAAGTTACTTAACACCAACAATTGTTATTAATAGTTCTATGCATACATATATGAAGAACTAATACTTTGAGCCAGTTGATTTAGCAGTAATTTCCTGCTTTGCGACTAATGAGATCCCATTGGAATAAATATTATCATAGCTGATCCAAGGCAGAAGTACAGTTGAGCAAGTTTGGAAAAATAACATACCATCATCATAAATACCAACCACATTTGTTTAATGAATGGTACTCCAGGCAGAGTCCTCAAACAAAACATCCATAGAGCCTAAAGATTCTTGAAACCAGTTTCTACTAATGAACGATGTGTGCGCAAGCCTCTAACCTCTGTAGTAGTCAAAAGCCAAATCTAGGTTGTTGGGGAAAAAAAATCAAAGCATGTTAACGATCACTATGGTATACTTCCCTTTTTCCACTGAAATCAGCTGTTCTATAGAAACCGGGCTCCTCTAGACACTGTGCTATAGCGGTGGGCATGGTGTGACTGGTGCTGTGATTGAGACAGTTTGAAGCGTTACTGGCAGCGAAGCCCCAGCTGTCTCTATTGATGGTAGTAGTTTTATTTTGAGATGGATTGGAAAATAGAAAAGGTCCTTGCAGATTACAGCAAATGAGGGTCTTCAGCATGATGTCTACACAAACATAGCATGCAGCTATGCAGCAGGTCAAGCCCACTGAGTTTATGTCCAAGCCATACAACTTGTTATGTGTTGAATCCCATCTAAATGGTACGTGATTCTCCAGTGATGATAATGGTTTTGTGCTGATGTGAACTGGAGTGTAAATACAGATAAGCAATGCTATTTCCAGTGAGAAGAAGGAAATATATCAGTGTGTTACACTCTATTAACCTCTCTAACTACCTCTAAGCTATTAGCTACAAAGACATTTTAACTCTTTTTATTTCAATAAAGGTTTTCTGTCTGTTATCTTTGTCTTGGTTGCATATTCAATTAATTCACATTATTACACTCTTGGGAATCACTGATTGTTTTGACACAGGAGACTATTTCTCAGGCATGAATACTGAGATACTTACAGGACCACTGTTGGGAGTTTGGGAAGCAGATACACTTTCATATTTTTAAGTTCTACTTTAAATAAATACAGGAAAAGAAAAACCCAAGCCACCATTAGATGTTAAAGCTCGAGATCAGCAGACTGAGAAGAAAGCAGAAATCTTGGAACACTCAGGAAGCTGAGATTTGGTGGCATTTCAAGTGATCCAGAGTTTGGGTGATAAAGTGAAATATATTCTTTTTAAAAGCATGGTTTCCATAAGTGATTTTTATGTGAACTCAGCATCGTGAACTGACGTTTCTGCTCAGAAAGGAGCATCAGCTATTTTTCATATTCATGTAGCATTATGCAGGCAATCAGAACAGGGAAGCAGTTCCTGAGCACTGGCCCAGCATCTTCACAGCCTCCAGTCAAGCCCTGGAAAGTAAGTTTCGGTGAACTCAAGATTTCTGCATAGACACCAGGTGTGTTAAAGCACAAGCCTGTGTAAGCAAGCCCTTGAGAAGGAAAGGACACATAACACCATTTGAATTTATGCTGTGGAATCATTATTGAATCCTCTGTAGAGCTGAATCGGTTGCCTTTGGTATATTACAGAGATCAGACTTTATCCATAAAGGTAGAAGTTTGTATCAGAACACAGCTCTCATCTGTTCTCCTTGCAATGATGTTGTGGCAAGCATAGAGTTGATATGCAGTGTGTGAAGAACTATGTGCGTGCCCTTCTCAGTGCCTCTCTTCTGCTTTAAAAAGCTTATATCAGATATACATATTCTACAAAGAATGCCTGTGTATAGCATCTGTACATCTCTATGTCTTGAGCTGCTCCATCTCAAAGTTAGGACAGTCAGAGCAGTAGATATGGGTAGGTAACTAACAGCACTAGTTAGCTGTATCCCTTCTAAATATTCTCTCCCATCAGACAGAAAGATGACGGAAAAGATATCCATACATATACAATCAGGTCATTTTAAGCAATTCAGAAATAATCCCACAATTTTCTGGCCTTCACTGATCTTGGAATTAGTTTCTATTCAACAATGAGATGTCAGTGATAGAGGTAAATATGCCAGTAGTTATGGCCGTTCTTGGGCTTGTGAGACTTGGTTAGTTTGCCATTTAACAATCAATAAAAGTGTCTTTACCTCCTCCAGTACATTGCTGGCCAGGAATTATGGGGACGTTTCTAAGCAGGTAGATAAAAGCATAAGTACTCCTAGACATACAGCACATGACTAGATACTGTTTAGATACAGCAGGACAGGATAGTAACAACACGTTCTAACGTAAGCCAATAGTGCTTCTAAGGCATGTGTGTTTGGAGACTTTTCTGGAAGAAAGTTAGTAGGAGGTTCCAGTGGCATTTACATGAGTGATGTTTGCTTAAATAAGCAAGTTTGCGTCTATTTAAAGATAAGGGGTTTTTTTGTGGTTACTAATTGCTTGTATTAATGTTCAGCCATGGCTATGACTGAACAACAATACCCTAATGGGTTTAATCCCTGCAGGTTGAAGACATAATCAAACAATACATAGGACTGTTGGGTCTTAGCTGCTGTGGCTGCTTGGTAATGTTCTGCTCCTTGAGGAGTTTGTGGTTAAGGAGCAGCCCTAATCAAATACTATAACGGCTGCCATTAGAGGAATTAAACCAAAGTAGAGCAAAATGGCAAATGTCTCATAGAGGAAAACAGCTGCTAACAGGATTGCTCTGTGGAGCTGCTTGGTGACAGCAATGACAGGATTGCCAATGGCTCTGTTCTGTCACCAGTAACCATGCTAGCGCGGGCGTCAAGGGAAGTTTATCCCAAAGTGCTAATGAGATGCAGGTGCTGAACTCCAGCAAAACCATTCCCAAGTCAATAAAAGATGTTCCTGGTTTTTCCACAATTCTCTTTATTTGCAGGCTAGAGGACAAGGGGACTCAGCGAGACATTTGTGCTGCCTGCAAACATGGGACAGACTGATGTAATGCCATCTGCAGACTCACTGAACTCAGTTCTAAAGTGGTAAGAGTCTTCTGCTGATTCCTCCTGAAGCAATGCCCCAGTCTGCTAAATGAGAAGAGTCGGAGAAATGGAAAATCTACATCTGAGACTGTATGTCTTTGATTAGCATTGTACTGAATGCAGAGTACAGGTAAATCCAAACACCAAACTCATGGAACAGCAGTTGGGTACGTGACACTCGGCAACAGCCCCGGGCATCTCACAGCCACTTGGAAGGCTGAGTCCCACAACACCCTCCAGAAACAGTTTGATGGGGGGGGGGGGGGGTGTTTACAGATAAAGAATGTTAGATGTTGGCAGGTCGTGTGGCTTGCTCCAGCTCTAGAGTAGTGTTCCATTAAACTGTTGGGAAAAGAGAAAGAAAACAAATGAATTGTGACTATCAGACAACACTTTCAAGGGTAATATATTCTCTTCTTACCAAAAAAAAAAAAAAACCTTCAGGAAACTTCAGTTATGAAGAAAATATTCCTTCATATGGGAGGGCGGGGAAGCATTGTACAACAATTTAAGGATCTTCAGCTAAAGGACTCTAAGAAGATCCTCAGCCTTTCTGAGGATCAATCAGATCAAATAAATCAATGAAAGGAACTGATCCCTTAAATCTATGAAATCAACAGAAATAGGTACAGCAACGTTATCCACAGTAATATGACAGCACCTCTTCAATTTCATACTTAAATGTGCTGAAAAAAATGCCTATTTTTTTCATTAAGGAAAATAGAGGGGGAGGTTAAACAACAAAAGAATGTTAAAGAATCTAGTTTTAATTCAAAATACTTCTCTGGTGGGTTTATCATACACTTCCTAGAGGTAGAAGAGAAAATGTCCAGTTCTGCTCTCAACAGTGAGGGGACCATCATTCAAAATTAAATGAGCCAAATAAATCCTGGGTTTATGACTGATTGTGTTATTTGATACTCAGTGAACTGACCTTTCACCAACGGAAGGTCTGCAGTATATAGGTCTTGATAACCTAGGCTCTCACCTCTGTACTGGGGTGTCGCCTGGTCTTGAAGGAGGCACAGGGGACAAGTCAGAGAGCACTGATGACAGAGGAGTCAAGCTGTGTTGTGCTGTGCTATTCAGTCCTCAGTATTATGTTTGAAAACTCACTGTAAGTCAGAAATAGTCCAAGTGCTCCTTAAAAGTTAGATGAGAAGCTAATTGGACAGAAACGATGTCAAAAATACAATCTTTCAGATACACGTGGAATGAAAAGTAAGTTCTCATATATTGCTTTCGCATTTGGTTCTTGCCCTGTTTCTGGATAGCAATGCATTTATTACAACGTAATCTTTTGTCTCTCTGTGCCCAGGAAGAATGCAGTTCTTACTGACAATATTTGACTTTCTGTTTATTTGCACAGTTTTCCCTCATGTGATGAGCCATATTATTTTGCTGCACAGGCCTAAACCTGAAAGAATTTCAATGTAGTTCCCCTGGGGACAAAGGAATGGAGCAGTAGGATCATTAATTGTGTTTCTAAATATATCTCAATAGTAGCCTAACAGGCTGTAAAGAATTCCGATATCTATAAGGAAAAACTGGACAAAAATAAAGCCTTATTGACAAAAGCCCACACGTGGTTAATACAGCTGAAGGGTAGAAATCTGCCAACAGTGGCAATGTCATTTTCTTCCCAGCTTTTCTCTGGGACAATGCTCAAATTATTTCTCTAATTGCCCCCCTTCAGGAAAAAAAGAAAAATCTTTCCTGCCAACTACTTATTAACTGTTTTTAGAATGGGATATAAAGAAATTATATTGACATAGGTTAGCTGGTAGGGTTTAATTAACACAGCTGAGAAATCTCATGCCCAAAAAGCTCATCTCCTTTCATAGTGGGAGCTGGTAGAGCCAAAGCCAAGACAAGTGCCCAAGTGCTACTGATGGATTCTACATATGTCAGAGAAGGGCTGCTGGAGACCTCCTGGAGTTAATCTGCAGGGTTAGCACATGCTCCATGCCAGAACATACCACATCCAGCAGCCTTGTGGTGTAAAGCATTGTGTTAGGATCAAAGTGAAAAGAACCAGGCAGGCAATGTTTGAGAGTCAGTCTTCTGTCTTTGACAGAGAGCAAAGGAAAGGCTTCAGCCTGCTTCATTGTACATCATACATGTACATGAGAACATCCATCCTCATCTTTCCTACTGCTTTGTTATCCAACCCCTGACTACAGTCTAAGTAACCCACCCAAGCCAATGGCTGGGTTGCCAGCCAGGGATGCGTGAACTGATAACCCTTTTCTTGGGGGCAAGGTAGACAAGTGTGTGGTAGGTTGTAATGCTCCTTTCTGAGGAAACAAAGAATCCTGGAGGCCAAATCTTCATTTCAGGAGTTTTTCAGAAGCTCAGTGAAGGCTGAGAAGTGGTTTCAGGAATTTGCAGAATGAAAGGAAATAGCCCAAGTTATATTTTTCTGTGCACATTTGCCTGGACCAGGCAAAACTTGCTGGACTAATTAGTAGAATATAAATGCAACAAAGAGAGCTGCAGTATTTCCAGATGAAAATGTGTTGTCAAGTTAGTACTAAGAAGAAGAAGACTCGTCTGATACACAGCGACTGTGTCTCTTTAATTAACACAGTTCCCTTTCCCTCATTTGTTGTCCTAATAAAACTGTTGAAAAAACTTTAAGGCTGGAACTAATACAATTAGAAATATCATTTTCAATCTCAACTGAAGTCACACAATTAATTAGCAAAATTAATGGCAGTTTTAAAATCAGTTTCCATTAGAATACGGTGGGACCTGACTCTGACAGGATCAATAGCCATTTTCTAGTTGTCAGTAACCAGTGTCTGGAATAACAAGAAGTAAATAGGTGCTGATGTGATTTGAGGACTGGAAGTTTGGAATTCTCATAAAATATATATTTGGATGTGAGGGTGGGCACACTGGGTACCTCTACCCAATGTGTGTTTTAAAAGCTTTGTACTTGCATGTCTTCTTGTGCCAGACCAGACTCTCAAAATACCTTCCATAAATATATGGTCAGATATTTTTGGGTGTATTTCAAGCGCTGAGGTGGTTTTTTGGAACCTTATTTTCATTGTTTTCCCTGAGCTTGAAGGTTTCAACAATGTGGTTCCGATTATGGAGCTAATTCCAAACAAACATTTGGAAATATCCCAGCTAGCTCTCTGCAAGGCAATACCCAAGTGTGATCCAGGGTTGAGCTCACTCCCAGCACAGCTCCCAAAACACAGTGTGGGTGAGACTACACCACTTTTTGCCTGGCTCCTCCAGAGCTATTGCAGAAAGACCAAACACCCCTCAAGTGCCCTTGTGCCATGTGTTAGGCCTGGCAACATGTACCTGCAGTTTCGTGCTAAGACAGAATCAGCTCTTACAACATTACAGACACCCCAAAACATGAATATAGGGAAGAGTAACTTCATTGAAGGGCTACAGGGGAAGCAAATGGCATCTAGGGGAGACCAGTGCCCAAGTCCAAGGTGGTGTGGATGCAGATGGACAACTTTAGCTTTTGGAATTTGATCTGGCGGTGAAGGATTCCACTCATTAAATTGTGTAAATGTGACCTCACCAGTCTGGATGCTAATGAGATGTAGGTCTCAGCACTTCAGCCCTCTTCACAGCCTGAGGGTACATTTGAGGTGCAATCTCTAGTTAGTACCAAAAGCTAGAGAGCACCTGCAGGAGGAAGATCCTCCCACAAATCAATAAGTAAGTGATAAAACACTGAAGTGTTTGGGCTACTTAGGCTGTTCCTGAAAAGAAACTAAAAGTAATCCTTTCCAGAAAAAAAAAGCCTACAGTAGGAGGTTTCTCTGTGTGCATATGAAGAAGACTCAGTCTGACAAGAAAATTACATCCTTGGCAAAGAAAGCTTTAAAATACAGGGCTTGCCTTGCTGGGTGGGTCTGAATGGCTGATTGCCATGTGTAATGTTTTGAAAGGTTTGAAGGATGTAATTTTGTAAGACAGCAGGGCCTGGATCCTGCTCGTCTCTGAGACAAAAAGCCTAACAAAGCACTGGGATAAGAATTAGCAGTGGCCATGATTCAGAATAACCCTCAATTCGCCTTGTCCTATTGCAGCAATCGTACCCTGGGATACCAGAGATACAAAGTCCGGATTTTCCTACGCATCAGGCAGTGGTGTTTCTATTGCTGACTTTAGCACCCATTTACAGGTCACACTGAGCAACTAAAGAGGTAGACAGTCTATTGGCATTTTATCCCAGAGCTGTTGAAGCAGCAGGGCCTGCAACTGACTGATAGTTTAAGATTGCATCTTTTCATACACTATTTAGTTCTTTTAACCCCACAAGAGCAGTTCCTCAAAAACCTTTCTTATGAAGTCACTAACCTGTACAAAGCACTAGAGGCAGATTAAGAATTTTTGCACTATTTTATACAGATGTTAGGTAGTGTGTGGAGCAGTAAGCATCAGAGTGTATCATCTGTGGGAGTGGTTGCAGTGATTGTAAGAGCAGCTCGTCTTACTCACCAACCAATACCTGGAGCATCTTTACTTCTGCATGTGGCACAGAGATGAGAAAAGATGCTGAGTTGTGCAGAGCATCGTTATTCTCCATTCTCATTAGGCTTTACGGTTCCCTTTGGGCAAGGCTGTGTCATTCCCCAAGGAATACCTGGGACACTCCCTGCCAAATCAGAATCAGAGAGAAAGCAAAATGCAAGTGTCCCAGCCCCTACTGCAGGTCTCAAAAGAAGCTGACAATATCTGAAACTCATTTCCCAGGTAAAATATACCAATAATATGTCAAAATATACCAAATATATCAATTGTGGCGTTCTGCATTACTTTCTTCAGAAAATAGAGTGCAAAAATCTATCTCCAAAAGATGACTTGTCATTAGAAGGGGTCTCTGTGAGCAGAGTTACTCTTCTCTCAGTGGAGGAACCCCCATCCATCTCATATGGATTCATGAAAAAGGTCGTGTCGAGATTCCTTGCCTTTGCCTTGCCACAGGCAAACTCCACTTGGCAGGTTTTGCTCTCCCAGTTTCGTTCTGCTTTAGTGTTAGGTGAAACAGGCAAAGAGAAAAGAAAGGCAGTAATGACACCGCAGAAACCACAGAGCTCCGATCTGAAACCCTCAGCTCTACATAACCTAGGCCTGGGGTATGTACAGCTCCATATACCGCAAGCCTAGAAGAATAAATTGAGCCGAAACAACTACTTTGAGGGGTGGTTATTTCAGGCAGAGGAAGTGAAAACCTCTTTTGGGAGAAAAGCTCAGAACTAGAGCTTAGTCTAGCAAAACAAGAGCTGAGACATAGCTGCTCTAGAAGATAAACAGCAAGGAGAAGAAATATTTAAGGTAAAGAAAGAACACGTAGTTATAACTGGTTATAAATAAGTTTTAGTCTTCAGATGGGAAGAATGTTTTTCAGCTCTGACTGAGGTTGGGAAAAGCTGCAAGGAGGATTTATAACAGAAGGCAAACTAGTTTTAAGTTTTTCCAGTAACAAAAAGAATGATGTATGGTGGCTTTCTGTACCACGAGAACCTGGACCCACTGATCCAGAAAATCCTTTCACAGTTCCCGAGCTTCTTTATTTCTCTGCTGAATTAGAACACAAAAATAAATCTCCAAATCTCTTTATATATTTTCACCAATGTCCCTCGCATCAAGAACCATTGGGGGGGGGGGGGGGGG
>JAOEHY010021024.1:0-20867 GCA_025447955.1 Psilopsiagon aurifrons
TCCTTCTCCTTGGGCTGCTCTGAATCTCTTCTCTGCCCAACCTGGAGCTGTGCCTGGGATTGCTCCGACCCAGGTGTGCTGCCGGAGGTGACGTAACTCTTAAAAGACATTGAATTTCTTCAGGTTGATGCCTCTCAAAATCTTGATCAGGGCTTGATCCTGGTTTTACTACAAAGGAGTCCAGAGCTGCAGGTGTTTCCTCTTCTTCACCGTATCAGCATCTGTAGAAATGAATATCCACGCTGCAGGAAGATCAGGCAATTATGCCTTGTATTATATTCAACAATATCCTTGTGCAGTTAGTCAAAACTCAGCATAAAATTTGAAAGATTTAAGATCAGAACAGGGTGTTTTGGTAATGTCTCTTAAAAAGCTCTGACTGAATCAGTCTTCTCCTGCTTTATGTTTAGTTGAGGTAAAGATTTTCTAAGAGAAAAATATTCATGTCTTTTCATCCACCTTGGCTTTTCTCTGTGGCTCCAACACTCCTGCTAAGCTTCGGCTAGCCTGAAGTTGTGGATCTCATTAAGTTCCCTGACCTTTGGAAATATAGGGATGAGTTTTAGGATGTAAAGATGCAATGGACTTAGAAGTAAGCGAACAGGAAACTAATTTGTCTAACGGCAATCTCATTTAGAGGCACAGTGACCTAGGAGCTGGCTCTGCAGCTCTGCTGCCTGCTACAGCACAGGTCACCAGGCAGGCTTGTAATCAGAAAATGTCCTTTTACTTTTGAAGCAAATGCGGTTTTCCTTTCTGGGAGGCAATGAGAGTGTTGCCCTACATTTTAGAGGCACTTTTTGCTCCAGTGTCACAAAAAGCTCGATTTCTTTGAGTCTGAGGATTAGAACTGTAACGTAGGGATTTTCCACGGTCCTTTCTCCACTCTGTAAAATGCAGTCACTGTGCTGAGTTTCTCCAAACAAGGGAAGAATTTCAGGAGCACAGTTTAATAAGAAATTTTAATTACAAACCAGAGTTGCCTTTAACTGCTGCTTTTCATCTCACTAATGCATGCATCACTGCTTTCCTGATCAGGTAGCTTTTTTCAGACAGGAAGCAGAAAATGATAAAGCAGTTCTTGTTATTCAGAAGCACCATTTAAATTCCAGAGTTGAAATTTTAGACTTGTGGCCAAGACAATGCGCAATAGCTACAACTTCATTTTGGAGCCTTCAGATTTGAGTGAAGTTGCAAATGATGAGCAAATACTGTAAATGTAGATTGGTTGAAATGTTGCCAGGTAGTTTGCGGCAGCTTTTGAAGACTTCAAATACTTGTACCTGACTATGCTCTAGTTGTGTATTTCCTTTTCTTCTTCTTCTTTTTTTCCTGTTTTTAGGTATTTTGTCTTCTGTAATGGAACCTCCTTGCACTCTACTCCACAGTAGTACTTATTTCCTCTTGTAGCCCCAGCTGCTGGAAGTAGATTTAGACAGCTGTAGGGCTCTCCTGCTTTTGAACTTGGACAATAAACTGCTTGTGACTATGCAGATGTTTGTTTTGCACACTGAAGGCAGCATTGCGCGCAATTTCCTCTCTTCATTCAGCAGATGTCTATATATTTGAATTGTTGAAACGGGCTTCTTGACACCTAGAACAAAATGCTTTCCTTAGGAGGCAGGAGGAAGTTATTAGTATGCAAACCCGCATCAGAGCTTTCAAATGAGTATTATGAAAGTACTAGTATGTGGGTGAATGTGTTTCATATTCTCTATACTCAAATTGTTCACTCCTCCTGGATTTCCTTTACCATCAATGCCAGGTGTTGGGTCTGCCAGTGTGCCGTGGGGTAGAGCCTATAGCTGGTAGGAGGAGGTGGTTTTGATGTCAGAAATTTGCGCTCAGCTCTTTGTGCTGCTACTCAGCCGTTTCTTCAATGCTGTGCCCTTGTTTCCTCCAGTGGGACCTCGGGTAAGTCCTCCTGCCTGTGCCTGTCATAGCTCCCCAGGTTCTACAATGGCATACCCATAGCTGCTTCTCTTTATACAGTGCTTTGGTAAAGACAGTGTAAAAGTTCACTATGGCATTAACTGTATGTTGTTTTAATATTTTAGTAAGGGCTGACTTGAGTCATGGGAGATGATTACCTATAGCTTGGAGGCCTATGTTAACCACAGGAGACTAGAATTGACTCATGATTAGGGGAGGAGCAGCTGAGGAAGAATTGATTGTGAACTCTTAAAATGAGATGTAGAATAATCTCTGTAGCTTGTGGGTCCCTTGTATCTGACTTCATTAAGGTCAGGAGAAGGAAAGAAGATACTCTGACCGTCTCAACAGGTTTCCTCCCCCGGTGAAGAGCATACAGAGAAGCAAAACCACTTTCCTCCTCAGTATGTGATAGTAACAAGAGAAGAAGGACCTTTTAATTTCTTCTTTTACTCTCTGGCATCAGGCAGGCGGGAAGAGATGTGTGAGCATTCTCCCGCACTCTCTCCATCCCCAGTAGCCCAGAAAGCTGAGTAGGAAAAAATGAGGGGAAAGGAGCCATAAGGGACTGAAAACAAATTTTCAAGAAGGAGACAACCATGTCTCTGGAGCACAAAAAGGAGAGGACATAAAGGATGGGAAGATTAACACTGAGATGGGAACAGCAGTGTAACATCCCCTGGCAGTGGGCTGTGTGGAGTAGGGCTGCTCTGAGATGGGGGTTTATCACACACTCTGCTTTGATGTCCAGCAGTCAGTGGGAGGTCATGGCAGACACCCAGAAACAGCAGCAGTGCATCTTTGAGGGAAACACTTAGCTCAGTAGGTTAGAGGGAGGAATGCTTTTCATTCTCTTTGCTTTTGATCCCTGTGTATTTCATACCTAGTTAGTGTCCTTTCTCCTATAGCATTGATTCCCCGGGAGCTTTTTCATTTTATATTGAGGAGGATGTTTTTAACATGTCAACAAAAGAAAACAAACCCAAACCATAAAGTTAAAATCACAGATCTTTGCCTGGGTGACTCCTGGTAGCTTGGAGATTAGCTGAGAAGAAGTTGGTGGTATGCCTTCAAGATTGGAAGTGATATGGGAAATCAAGCCAGGCCAGCTGAGCTCTGCAGAGCAGCAGTCCTGAGATGATTATCACCCCATTAGAGCTTCTCATTCTGCCATAGTTAAGGGCTCATCATTACTGTAGTTTTCTAGCTATCATCTTACACCTGGAAAGCATTAACACAGGATTCAGTTCCTTGTAGAGTTCCCTCAAATGCATTTGTTTGTGGAAGTGAGTTATCTGCTGCATTTGGTGTGATATTCATGATAATTATAACTCCTTCCTTCTGAGACAAATCCTTGTTTTGTTGTTGTAAATGTTTGTTGGTTTGGTTTGATTTGGGGGTTTTTTTTGGCATAGCATTTCCTTTCTGATAGATCTGCTTTATAATTTTAAGTCCCTTTGAACAAAGGCATATTTGATGTTGCTATTGAATTGTTGTAACTACTCTCTTTCCTGACTAGTGTATTTGTAGGCATTCATAACTTTTTGTGTTAGCATTCCCACATCTGGACTTAGAAGTCCTTACTGAGTGCTTTTGATCTATAATATGTGCTGGCTCTCATCTTCTGTAGAGCTCTTACTTACACAGTTGCCCTTAGACATCAAATGTATTGCATCTTATGTTCCTTTGGAAAGATCAGGAGCAATAAGGGAATCGTTGCTGTACTTACAAAAGGCATCCCACTGGTGTAGGAGAGGTTGTTTCAAGTCAGTCTGCTGTGGCGCACAGCAAGGAGGCATGTTTCTACTTCTTCTGAGAAGAGCGGTGTGTGTTCCTGTCTAGTATGTGTGTATTAGCCAGCTGGTGACCTGGCCAAGCTCCTGCTTGGCAAATCTGTCCCTTTCGTGCATTGATGCATAGGCTAATGTTGTGTCAAGCCCTTTACAAAAGGGCAAAGTCCTGAGCAGTGCCATGGATTGATGTCCTACCTCTCTGGGACTGGCCGTTTCAGAGAGCCAGCTTCTGCCGTAGAGTCTTTTCTCCCTCACCAATAAAAATAACCGGACCTACAGGATAAGGTATTTCCTTTTCCTCACAAGTGAATAACATCCTGACACCTTCATGCACAGGCTTAATGCACACATGAAAAAGCAATTATATGATAGTTTCCTCCCCAGCTTCCTCCAGTATTGGATTGCTTCATATTCCCATGTATTCTCAGTACTGGTTGACCTTTCCCTTGTCGCAGGTGTCCAGGATCCTTGGGACCAGCAATCTGCACAAAGGTGGTGGAGGAGGTATTCACTCTGGGTGTTGTCCCTGCTCAGAATTCACCAAGGGAGGAGTCTTTCATAGTTCACTAAGTGAGGAATAATTAGGTTCCTGCACACAGGTACCGCTATGTCTATCTTAGATACCTGATACGGGTGCTTGTCCTCCTGAGGCATAGCATCCTGTTGATTGCTGCTGCGTACCACTGCAAACCCAGGAGTGTTAAATGATGGTCTGATCCACAAAACCAAAAGGCTTCCACAGGAAACAGGGTGAAATATGTGGTTGTGTCTGCTGCAGGCTTTAGGCAAGAGAGCCATTTATCAAGTAGGAAGCTATATCATACTTCTCGTTAATGCTTTATACATGCATTTTTACTCAAGTGCTTGACAATATCCATTGTATTTTATGGCTGACAGTAATAGAAATTGCCCCCATGCTGTAGAATGTGGACTGGAAGACAGTGTGCCCTTGGCATTAGTGCCATTACTCTTGCCAGGGCATCAGAGCATCATTTTTAGGGAAATGTATTGTTGTAAGTGCTTCATGGAGGTGCCTAATGCACAGCTGACAGATCAACCAGCCCTGTGCCAGGCACACTGAGAAACACCACAGCATGCCATCAGATGACACTGTATCACGCAGGGCAAAGAGGGCTTTTCTCAACCCTTTTTTTTTGCCCTGACACGTGTGACCGCACGTCTGAACGATTTGAGTGAGTTTTTGTCTATGTGCCAGCACACCCGTGTGCGCTTATTCTTCCTGCCCCTCCTTACTCACTGTCACAGGGAGCTGCCGATTGCCACTTCAGGTGCTCCAGATGTGTTTGGTGATGCAAAAGATGGATTACACAGTGGTTTGTTGTCACCAAACCTTTTGGGGAAGGGGCTAGTTTCTCTGGGTTCCTTCTGTCAGCAATGGAGAGAGGAGCAGCCTGTGCTGAGCAGAGCATGTGGTACTTGGCTGCTGCTCTGAATTGGTGGCTGAAAGAGAAGCAGGGTGGAAGATGAGCTTTCTTAGGCCAGAGGGATAGTGCAACCGTGTTATAGCGGTGTGGATGGAAAACAAACCTGACCCTCAGCTCCTGCACCCACTTTCCTTTTTCTGGCTGGATTCAGGCCTTGGTCTGGCATATCATGCAGCCACATGCATCTCACCTTTGGAGAGGCTAGAAGGAAAAAGGAGGGGTGAACAACCACGGAGAGGAGGGAAGGTGGGACCACGTATTTCCTTAGCAGCCCACGGCTAATCAGCCAGCAGGGATCAGCTGAGGCATCAGTCCATCTGCACTTGAGGTCCCATTAGCCTTCTTAGCTACTGTCATATGTTCTTGCCTCTCCTTCCTCTCGAAGTGGCAGCACTGTGGTTGCAGTGAGAGCTGATATGAAGGATAATCTTCTTTTCCTCATTAATTTTTAGCGAGATCAACACCCTGAGCAGGCATAACACATGTTAGTGCAGATGTGCTGCTCTAGATCCAGCTTAGCTCAGCGTAAGTTGAACCTTTGCAGCGTGCAAAGGACAGAGTCAGAGGCTGCTGTTAACAGTGAGTGCAAAGATAGGCAATAAGGCTTCCCTTCTCGCATAACACCAGGTTTGATGTGATATCACTAGCAGTTCTGCTTTTGACAGTACCTGCAGCAGATAGGATGGCCACTGGGTTTTTGGTCTGCTGGATTCCCATTTTTTCTCATTGAATCACTTTGGTTTAGCTTTCAGAACAAAAAGGTGGACTCATCCTCCCCTCCATTGCTTTGTCTGAATGACAGAGCCTGGGTTTGCCTCCCTGCTGTTGTTGTGCGAGGTCAGCTGGATTATAGGCAGTGATAAGTGGCCTGTGGTAGAGAAAGCGTGGTCAAATACAGTCCTGTCAAACCGAAGGTTTTTGGTTTTATTCACAATGTCCTCTCCTGTGCTCCTAGAGAGCTTCCTCTTGAGATGATGCTCCCTCATTTAAAGTGCTTTCTTTCATTTTTAAAAGAAAAAGGCATGAAAGTACACAATTGCTTGCCTTAGGTTCTCTTTAACGACCCAACTTTGTACTGAAATGCCTTCCCCCTTATTAAAAAACACCAAGCTTTTTTTCCTTTCCTCTGCCATTTTCTGTTTTTCTTTTTTTTCTCATTTTTTGGTATTTTTAAATCTTTTTTTATCGGGTTTTTTTTTTCCTCTTTTTGATTTTCTTCCCTTTTTTTTTCTTTTTGGTAGAAATTTAAAAATTGGGGTACAAAAATTACTGAAAAGGATGAATAAACTGGAAGGTTGCTGCAGATTCTGTCGCAGGAGAAGGTAAAACACCTTCTCCTTAGATCACAGCAGAATTTTACTGAAAGCTGAGAATAAAGTCCCTGTTTCCCAGGTGCTGTGTTTGTACTGTCTTCACCCTCAGCCAGGCAGCTCCCGTCTTGCCTGCGTGGGTTCTGGCCTCATGAAAAACACATTGTTCCTGCATGTGCAGCATTTGTCAAACGGTGGTTTGAGATGTAGATGGATGTGGTGGATAGAAAGGTCACCACTATGTACCGCACAAGAATGAGCACGGCTGCGCATCCATTCATTTCATCAATACAGCTGCTGTTGTGGGCTGTAAATGGCTTCCTTGACCAGATCCGAACAAAAGATGTCTCGTATTGAAGAGAGTGCAGTGTTTTGTCTTTTTGTGCAGGAAAGGTACAGCTTTCTGAGCTGACCTGACCTTTACTGTATTTTTTCTTAAGTGGCACCCCCGTATTCAGGTGTTTGTGTCTATAGGCTTTAACAAGGAGTGTCTGTAACATCGCAGAAGCTGGTTCTGTATTTTTACAGAGGAGCTGTTGAACTGAAAGAAGTCTCACGTGTTCATCAGGTAGGTTCTTCTGTCCTCTTCTGCTCTTTCAAATGTTTCTCGTGTAAGCTGCCTGCAAAGGAGCAAATGATTCCACTCCTCCAAATTAAAAACAAACAAAAAACAAACCCAAAACATATGGGGAATACAGAGGGAGCATATGTCTGCTAAATAAAACATCTCAGTAAACAGAGAGGAGCATCCTGCAAACCAGTGTGGTTTACATATCTGTCTAGTGCCTGTGTGAAAAGAGGATGGAAAGGATTTCCTTTGCCCCCAAGTACTTAAGGTTCTTGCTGTCCCTCCCTCCTATTCAAAAAAAGTCAAGGAGGCTCTTGAGCAATGACCGTGGGTGTTGGGGTGCCCATATAGGGCAGGGGGAAAACAGGGAAGGCATTCAAAACCCAATTTAGTTTGGGATTCATTTGCTTGGAAGCTCTGTACTGAAGTCACCCATGCACAGAAGCATTCAGAGGATGGACACAGGTGGTGGTGGATCTAGCCCACAGCAGAGGCAGATATATTTGGTGTTATATGAGCAGCAGCCAGGCAGGCAGTGTGTTCTCTTGCATAGCTGGGGTGTGAATGAGTGCAAGTTTCTAATAAGAGAGAGGGTCTGAGGTGTGCCACAGCGCCAAGCTGGTTAAGCATGAGCCTTCTGCGCAGGGAACAAGGATGTGCTTTTTCTCATTGTGTTTCAGTGAACAAATGCATATATCTAAAGATAAAATTGGAAGAAGATTTGTCTGGTATCCCGCTGCCAGATGCAGCCTCTCCAAGCTTGCTGGTTCTCCTGGGTTTGCTGCTGTGTGCCACTGAGGGGGGTTTTTTCATCCCTTCAGTTTCCTTTAGTAGCAGTTGTTTAGGCCTTTTTACTCGGAGATTTAGACTGTAAAGCTCATATCTAAATCTTTCTGGCTAAGGACATATTTAAAGAAAATAGAATTTCCCACCTGCAGGAAATGGGAATGTTTAGAACTATTGTTTCCATCTTAATTACAAGCTTTTAGTAAACCAAAAGACTGAAACTTTGCAGAGGAAGGAAAGTTTTAATTGAAATCATTAGGTGCTTTAGGGCTGGAGTATGTTTGTTCTCTTTTGTTGAATAGGAATGCTTGAGGGCTTTCCTGATTTGTTCAGATTTATTTGTTTTAAATCACTTCTGCGTACACTCTCCATGCGTCCTGATGGGTTGAGATGTTCTCTGAAAGTGTCTTTCCTTTCTTCCACAAAGCTGGCAGCAGGAGTGAGCCCAACACAGGCAGCACCCAGGAGAAGGCAGGCTGTCCTGCTTTGAGTTCCTAGCACAGCACCTGAGGGATGGAGGCAGGTTAAGGTGAGCAGCACCCTTAATAGGATGGCAGTGAGGAGTCTTTCTGAGAGGAAGGATCCATTGTCCAAGTTGTAAGTGTCCTAATCTGGAACCAGAATTTGTATGTTTCTATCAGGGTGCAATTTTTACATCTAGCCTTAATAATGATTCCAGAAACAGTTGTTCAGAGGAGTTAAACTGTTGCAGATGTGCTTCCTGCTCAAAGGACGTGAGATAGGTCTCCAGTTGTCATCTCCTCACACTGCTTCAGAGACAGCCTTAGTTCTGGGTGGCTTTTCCACCCACACTGATGAGCTCAAGCAGCTTGTTTGGCTCAAGTGTGAGCTGCTTGTAGGTCTGCTGGAAAACTTTTTCCTATCAAGCTGACTTGCAGCCAGATTCTTCCATTGGAGCCGCTGGCTTTTCTGATCTGAATCTCTTCAAGATGACTGTATACCTGCACGGGTAGAGGACTCTCTCTGTGGAAGTGGGAAAAGCTTGCACCGCTGGCTGGGAGGAGGAGGCTGAGCTCAGCAGCCTGGCTGGATGCCATGTGCAATGATCTCCCAGACCAAGGGAGGCTTTCAGCAGCTCCTGTCCCTCAGGCAGTTTTGTAAGCCTGGCCCTAGGGGGAACAAAGTAAATGCCTCCTTGTAACTCATCAGTAGATTCTGGTTGTATTTGCAGGCAGTTTCACGGTGATTGACACAGTCGTGGGCAAGACTGTTTTTATTCCAAGTAAATTTACTGTTGTGTGGAGGAAGGGAGGAGAGGTTCCTGGTGAGGTTAGCTGGGCTCATCTGCAGAAGGATCAGGGTGTTACAGTGCTGTTGAGCTTTCTGGCCAGCCTTTGTTCATGGATGAAGTTCATTTGTTGTCGCATGAGTCAAAACCAATGCTGATTTGGGATGAAACTAGGTCTTACAGACATGGAAAGAACCATTACCTGGAACAGTGTGTCAGAAAAACTGCACTTGCAGGATGTTTAAATACTATTTGCGCACTTACAGTCATTGCTTTCCATTCTAGATAAAGTGTTCATTCTTTTTCTTCCTATCAGCAGTTTGTTCCTTCAAAGCAGATAAAGGCAAATTATATTCAAAGACCTTCTCAGCATTTCCTGGCTATCTTACTCTTGTTCTTTATAACCTCAAAGTCTGTCTAAACAAGTAAAAGTATATCTCCAACATTTTTGATGAGACTACTTGTTTTAGAAGTTGTAACTTGCCTTTGGACTTCAGATGTTTGGACCTTGCTATTTGCAGTAAGGTAGTGTTGATAAATGAAGCGTGGAACACCAGGATCATACAGTTTCCAGCCCAGTGTGAAGGTGGAACAAAATTTACAGTAACAGTCTTGTACCTTTCAGAATGGTATTTGTACACATGTTCACAAACAGGTCATGCCAGCTGTACAGGGGTAAGTCATCTACAGATCACCGTGGCTTCACTGTTAGCATTTGATATGTGTTGTGGTACTGCCTACAGTTGCTTCCTGCCTTGGCACTTAGTTCTGCCCTGTGCAGGCATACAGTAAATTGGAAGTGGAAGCTGGGTTTTAGACACCTGTCCTGAGGAGGATGCCACTAGTTGTGAAGTGGTGGTTGTTGGCTAGGGAAGCTGCAGAGGAGGTCTTTCAGGTAATGTCGAGTTTGGACATGAGTAATTTACAGTATTGGTTTTGTCAGGTATCTGTGATGAGCACATGGAGTCAACTGGGATGACTTCAACGTCGTGCAGATGTAGTCTTCACCTTGTGATTTTTATGTAGCTGGATTATGATAGATGACCACCAAAGTGGTGAAGCAGTAGATTAACACTAAAGTGAAATTATATATCCAGGTAGAGAGGGCACGACTGGTCTTTCAGTAAACATTCTCTCTGTACTTTGACAGACTCAGTGCAGGAAGGAAGCTGTAGCCAAAAGGCAGGTTTTGTGGCAGCTGGAAAGATTAAATTCTTTTCAACCAGGTTATCTGTATTTTTCATGCCTTTCAAAGTTTTAAATGCAATAGGAATAGAATAATTTGAGGCTAAGGACTGCAGGTAACTTGAAACTGAAGATCATCTGGGCTTGAGCTATCCACTGTCACTTGATAAGCTCAAGTAACTCTAATAGCTTTCCACTGTACAGTTTTCTTTTCCAGGAGCTGTCTTGCTTTCTGCTTATCTCTCTGCTCACTTTTGTTTTATAGGAACATTTCTGATGAGAGCTTTAGTAACTTACTTGGTGCAGAAGTAATGATTCTGCAGGGCCTTGGGTGGCATGGTTTAGTGTGAGGTATCACTGCCCATGGCAGGGGGGTTGGAACTGGATGAGCTTAAGGTACTTTCCAACCCTGACTATTCTATGATTCTATGATTCGCTTGCCTAGAACATGATGGCATCTCTTGCTGTTCCCCCTGCCCTTTTCCAAGAGAAATTCTCCAGCCTTTTGGTCACAGCAACCACTTTCAGAGAGGAGGGACACTTTCTTGTCAGCAATTTGGCCAGTGAACCCCTGGGCTCATTGAGGCTGAGTTGATGTGTACTGCCCACACCTCATGACTTTTTGGTCCTTAGTTAATCCTTTGGTTTCAACTCTTTTCCCAGTAGTCTCGTGACTGACTTTAGCTCATCTTTGGGTTTTGGGGTTTTTGTTGGGTTTTTTTCCTGAAACAGAACAGATCTAAGGTAAACATTTGGAAATTTAGTACTTTGTAAATCCAGTATCAGGAGTACTTGGAGTATGCCTGTCATCCGTAACTGAGGATAAAGCCTCCTTTGGCAAATTGTCAGAAGTCAGAGACTCGTACTGCTTGCTGGCATGTCTGGTTTGTCCTTCTGAGTATCCTTGCTTTTTTCTCCAATCTGTGTCCATGTGTACTGCATTTATTCTTTGCAAAAGTTCCCCTAATTCTTTGCTCCTGGTTGGAGGACATAGTTCTGACAGGATGAAGATTTCTCCATCATAGGTGTCACATCTTCTGTTTCTTCACTAAGTTGGGAATTAATAAACTCCGTTTCTTATCCGAAAGTAATGAATAACTGTTTCTGCAGGTTAACACTTTGCCATCCAGCTGCTGTGGCTGTTGATGTGCGTCACAGAGCTGGCACTTTATATGCATGAAAATTAAGTGGCTCAGGTTCAATTCCAGTTTAGCCCTGGAAATCGAGAAGCTGCTGCTCCTGCCCTGCCTGTTGCAGCCCTTCTTTACTCACTCCAGCAAGGCTTTTGCTACCAGAATGTCTGTTTCCAAGTGGAGCTAGTCTAAAAACACAGGCAATAATAGGGTTTTTCACAGCCTTTTTATTTTAAATAAAGGGATCCTTAACTAAGTAGGGCATGAAGGATTCATCCCTTGGCCCTTCACTGAAAGTGCCCTAAGTGGCACATCTGTTTCCTACAGCTGTTCTTGGAGTCTTTACTTCCATAGAGCAGTCATGGGAGCCCTGCTGGAAATCCTCACCCCCCATATGTCTCTCACAGGAGACATTGCACAGCAGACAAACCACTGAATTAATACAGGAAGACGATGCAGATCGTAGGTTCTGTAAATCATCAACTTCCAATTTTGCTGTTCTGATATTTCTTCTCATTAAAAAAGTGGGGGTTTTTGGTTTAAATTTTTTCAGCTTCTAACAGACTGAAGATTGTTTCCAGGGGAGTTGGAAACATGCAAATGATTTTAGCTCAAGGTTCGCTCACAAGCAGATGCTATTCTTCATCTTGCTGTTGAGTGGGCGAACGACGGTTACCTACAAACAGTCTCACTAGTGGATATTTTTTTCTATTCCCATTAGCAGGAAGCTCAGAGGGGCCTTTCTTCTCCTCCTACTGTAACAACCGAAGATAAATCTAATTAAATGTGATCCACAACCTAATTTATACTTCCCTGTAGCAGGAAGATGGAACAAAGAATCTGCTCTGTGACAGTGAAGGATTTGTTTTTTCCCCAGCTGCTGTTAGTGGAATTTGGGGCTCTGATAATTGGGTTCAGACTTTTCAGAAAACCCTCCTTTGAGGCAGGCGTTTTATATTCTCACTTAGAAATTGCGTCTTTTACCAAATCAGAGCAGCACAAAGACAAATGTATTTAAAGCTTGGCAGAATTTATATTGCCTTATTAATTTGATGACATATAAAAATACCTGGCTGCTACTGCTATTTGTGTGATAGTTATAATCAACCAACATGGTGATTATCGTTTTGGATTCCCAGAGACAGAAGGAAGTTCTTCCATCATGATGGGGGTTATTGTTTTGCTTAATCAATGAAAATGTAATTTTTATGAAGTTTGTTTTTCCATTACCAGGATGGGAGGTTGTCATGTTTCTTAAATCATCCTTTGGTCAAATTCAGTAGTGTTTGTTGTGAGAAATTGAGACAAGATGCTGAAATATATTTATGAATATCATAGTCCTGCTTAGAGGACCAGTAATCACAAACTGGAACTTCCCTTTTGCAGACTGAGGCCACATCTTTACTAAAAAATGATGCAGCTTGAGGTCCTCTGGTCTCACAGACATGTTCCCCAGTAAGGCTTGCATTTGTACATGTAAATCTGTACGAATAGTATGAAGCATGGTGATACGCTTTAGTTCATAGAGATTTATTGGGTGGTACACACCATCCTTTGCTCAGCATTGACTGGGTGAGAGAGCAGCTCCAGTCCCTCACTATCATGGGAATGCCTCACAGATAGAGAGTGATGGGAGCAGTCTCTGGTCTGTGCTGTGCACTGAGCCGTGCACAACCAGTGCCAGTGAGGAGGGTATTCACAGGTAGGGACTAACGCTGTGCCCAGAAATGCATCAGCAGCTAAACCAGGCTGTGCACCCAAGATAGTGTCTTTGCCCCACTTGATTGACTGGAGTAGACAGGACTTCATGCAAACACAGGATGTACTCAGGTGAGTTATGGGATGTGGACATGAAGTTTTAAAACTGATGTTGAAGGCATCACAGTGTCATAGCTGTGTATGTCAGTGAAGAAAAGGAGCATGATGGATCTGTTACAGCAAAAAGAAAAACATTAAAGAAATTGCTTTAGCAGAAAATCACCACAGTACTCAATATGTTCAACCTGCTTTTTTTAAGGGTTAAATGTGTCAAAGATAAATGAGCAATAGTGGAAGTATTTTGCTGCATGTTAGGCAGGTTGAGCTGAAAATGGATGTGGGTAAAATCCTGGCAGACAGAGCACAAACTGTGGTTTCCTTTCTGTCCTTAACTAGACTGTGGCTTCACCTTGGGACTTCAAAAGCTGTCACTGAAAGTCATGGCTGGGTCAAACCCATGCTCTTATTTATGCCATGCATTGGGGTGCATGTCATACTAAGAATGTTTTGCTGACCTACTAAAGATGTGCCATGCATAGAGAATTGTTTTCACAGAATGTAAGGAGGGCATTTTATCTAGTTATTAGTTCCTGAGTCTTATCATAGTGATGGTCATCAACATAGAAGAGAGGCCATATCTAACTGATGCGCAGATTTCATGGCTTTCCCTTGTGTCCCACTGCTCAGGAGTTCCTGCCCTGTGCTACCAACAGCATAACTCTCATTTTAACAGTTACCTGCTGGAGGTTCAGAATAATTCTGGTTTTGTCCAGAAAAGACACGTCTCTTAACTTCTGATTTCTAGGAGAAGCCTTCAGACATCTTCACTTGTCAGCTGTCCACCTGAGATACTAAGAAGAAAGGGGTTTATTGTGGCAGTGCTTAAAATGAAATGGTGCTCATGTCTGTGTGGTAGGGAGGTTTCAGCTTCCTCAGAGGTAGAGGATGTGCGTCAGCACTGAGCCTAGGGTGATATTGGAGAAGCATTGGTGGACGGGTGCTGCTGTGTCTATCATGAGCAGACACTGCTGCACTGGCCAGCTCCATCCTCAGCCTTGCAGCAGGGATTTAACCTGGCTTCACCCATGTACAAGTAAGGAAGCTGATTAAGAGCGTTGGGTTTTAGTTGCTGTTTGGATCATGTATTTTCCTGCTGCAGACTTGCCTTTATACTGTGTTCTGCACTTTGAAGAAACTTTAGAAGAACCTTTGGAAAACAGGTGCTGCGACTACCAAATACTTCGTGCTTAGTGACTTAACTGCAAGGACATACGTGTGCTGCTTGTTGAAGTACTGGTACAGCACCTAGTAGTTGACTATTTGTTTCTGCTTAATCCGGGCTAGGGCAGAATGATGGGAAATGTTCTTTGAATTGTCACATTACATCTTTCAAGAAAATAAACTCCTGGAGATTGGGCAAGCAGGGAGCAGAAAAGACATCTACAATTAGCGTGCTAAAGAAGTGGAGTTGCCTTGAATTGTTTCCAGGGTAACTGGGAACTTGCATTCACTGCAGATCCCATTTTCTAACTGGCACTTGGATATTACTCTGAAAAATCAGAGCAATTATGGAAGTCTGAAATAAGATTTAGATGTTTTTTACCACCTAAATTTAATTAAAGGAGCCATGAGTTAATACAAACACTACAATAATTTCTAAATGCTAGAGAGGAGTGAAAAAAGGGGGACCTAAATCTGCCACGTTGAGATGATTAAGCAGTGTCAGGCAGGACTGAAGGTTCTCCGGTGCTTCAGCAGCTCTGGCATGCTCAGAACACCATCTCCAAAGTGCACATTGAAAGGGGAAAGGAAAGGGCTGTCATGTCTTCCGTCTGCCTTACAATTTCCTCCTTTTTGCTGCTGCTTGCCACAGAAATTGCAAAAAACAATAGATCTGTGACCAAATATTGTTTCATATGGGAAACAAAAGATTATCCAGAAGTCCTGCATAGCAAGAATGGCTTGTTTAAAAACCTTACCCACATTTTAGTAGTAACAGTGGTGATTCCGAGTATCACAATGGTGATATCTCTAAACCTGCATACATCTAGCATTGCTTTTACATGTTACCATCCGCTTTAAGGCTACCGCCTGCTGTTCATTTTCTTCTCCATTTCTTACCATTTATTGCAGTAGTCTGAGGGTACATCACTCATCTCAGAGTAACCCTTTGGAAGGCTGCAGTCCACACCATCTTGTTATGGACACTGTGGCCAGTGATCCACCACATCTAGTAGCTGAGTAGCTTAGGGCTGTGGGCCCAGAAATGCCTCTGGAAGTGGGGCACTGGGCCTGGAAGTTGAGTTGAAGTTAGACTGGTTTGGGAATGTTACACTGAATGCAAAAGAAAGATACATTTCTTGGCTTCTTTGCTCCCGTGGTCATTTTCCATGGGTAGAGTCTGGGTGATGGCGCATGTTATGGTGCTTATTTCTTTGTACAGCTCTATAAGCAGTGCCCTGAGCTGCAGCAAACTTTGTACCTATGTCCTCAAGTTTGTTCTGACTTTAAAGAAAAAAATAACAAAACACAAACCAAGGATGAATTATTACAGTAATTCTTAAAAAGCAAATGTTACGAGTTCTTCATGAAAATAGTGACTTCACAGATTGAGAATTCCTACAAAAATAAGGGGATTTTATTTGTTTGAAGTTCCAGGTGACCTGAAATAAAAGCACAACAGATAAAGTAATGCATACAGAAAGATAAACCTGCTAGCAGTTTTATCTCAGAGGAGCGAATTGACTGTCACCGAGAAAAATGATATCTTGTAGTGTGATTTCTTTTGCAGAACAGATACAGCATTTCAGGAGCAGTAAAACCACCCCACCTGTTGAGCAGTGGCACGCTCACTTCAGAACAGCTTCTCTGCTGTTCCCCAAAGACCATCCCATTCATAAGGCTGTGTTTCTCTCACAGCCCCAGTCTTGCAGCAATGGCATGTGTGTGCCAAGCTCTGCTTCCACCGTTTCCACCTGCACAAGGCTGTCGGTGCAAATTGGGCCCCTTCTCCAAAGAGTTCATTCATGTTCCTGCCCAAGCCTGCTGAGAACGTCATATTTCACTCACTAGCATAAGCTGCTGCTGGAAATGAGCTTGGTTGTAGCTTCATAAATCTTCGGGGAAGGTTTGGGAAGAGGCTGAGGCTTACCTGCAACGGCACTGACCACTCATGTCATACAACAGCTACGCCTGCTGTTCTCTTCCCTGTTCTGACAGTACCCGTGGAGCATAACTGCCAGGAAACACTTCTTTTCCCTCTATGGGTTAGTCCTTCTGCCTGTCGAAGTTCAGGTAACTGGGACACAGTGACCTGGGAGAGTTGTGTAGCCTGGATGGAAGAGGGGAAAAGCTGCCTGCTCTGACAGCAGTATGTCAGTTGGATAAGCATAAGCTACTTGTAAGTTTAAGTAAAGACAGTAATCCCAGCATGAGTAAAGTTAGCGGCAGATCTATTTCAGGGAGGTCAGAATTTAGCTTGCAAGCTTTGATCTTTTGCTGACATGAATTTTGTGGGAGATGGGAGTTTGACCATTGGTTAATGGTCAGCTAAAACTGCTTTTATAGCTGTAGAAATGAAGGGGTTCTTTTGTTCCTCGTTATGAAGCGGCGTAGCTGAAATAACATTTCCTTTGGTGCTAGTTCAAATGTAGCATTTGCAATCTAAACACAGAAGAGCAAGTATGGAACAAGAATATGGCATAGAGCGTGTACTGTGTGAATTCTGTTGAATAGTTAAGAGATGGCTGGTTCTAAAAAGAAATAATTTTCTATAGAGAGAAAATAATCAGAAGAAAGGATACATTTCAGCTGCTGATTAGAGCAATCACAGCACTCTGTAATAACCAAATTAAATAATAGGCTTATAGAAATCTGTGGCCAGGAAGGGATGTGATTTGGGTGGTTTTTCTCTTGTAGCGTGCTCATGTCAATCCTGCATTCCAGACATTGCTGCAAAGAATTATTCAGAGGGGAGCCATGAGTCATGTTTCTGCTCTGCTGGTGAGGAGAAAGATTTGGACATACTGAGGCTGCTTTTAATTTTCTTCTTGGCCCAAAAGCTAAGTCTGCAAGGGAAGGCTCATGGTATCTGTAACAAGCTTATAAAAACCCCAGATAGTTGAAGCCCTTCAGAAGCTTTAGAATAAGTTGTCACATAGATCTTGACAGTTCAGATGACCTAAATGGGTTTTTAGACACCTACTGCATGATCGCCTGTCTGCTTGGCAGACAGAGATGTACACAAGCTCCTTGTCTGGCCGTCTCTTCTTTTTGTTTTCTCTCTCAGGCTGCGGACCTTTGCCATGATCAGCACAGTTGGGGTAGCTTCTGCTTTGCTTTGTTCTGAAGTGTGTTCTGGGGCTTATTTGATGTAGATTCTTTGCTCTTCTCTTGTACGCTGCTGGTTTGGAGAGCTGATCTGCTTATCTGGATGTGGGACAGTTGGATTGAAAGACAGCATCTGTTCCCACAGCAGGGGGTGAGGACTGGTGAAAGACCCTTACTTCAGATCATTGAGGCAGAGGAGGCATCTTGCACTTTGCCCTCTTGTGTTCGGCAGTGTTTCAGGATGAGCTGGGATTTTCTTGGTGACCAAAACAAAGGCTACTCTGAGGGATGAAAGTTTTTGTCCTCAGCATCCCAGCTCCTGTGACCAGAAGAACAGAGCATGTTATGCTCAAGGTTTGTTAGGACATAGTGCCAGCACTTAGTTATGGGTGCAAAGGAGAAGTTGCCGCAGAAGCAGCGGCACTCAAAATGTGGTGCAGGCAGGCTGCCTGCTCAAATCCACAGTCACTTGGCAGTAGTGCTGTGGCAAGAAGTGTCCTGCCAAGTTGTGAGCTGGCACGCTGCCTTGCATTCAGGCTCGGACTGTAGGCAGCCAAGTGACCAGCAGCTGTGGCTGTGGAAGGCAGGAGGGCGTTAGTCCAAGAACAACAAGAAGAAAAGCTTCTTCAGCTCCATACAGAGGTTTTCTTAGCTTTTCCAGACATGTCTTCCCATTTCAAGGGGAACTGGAAGGTGGAAGGTGCCCTTTTGGATCCTGTTCATTGGGATCCCCCACTTACATGGTTCTGGTTGGGGGCATGTTGTTGATCAGTCTGTGGCTGCAGTAGGGTGGGAGGGTGTTTGCTTGAATGTATAGAACAAAGTTTGCTGCTGTAAAGAGGGAATTGTTCTTTCCTTGCTCTTTGTTTCAACAAGACAACTGAAGTGACCTGTAAACAATTGTCTTCATCCTGCAGGTGACTTTTTCCATCACCTTCCCTTGATAATGGCTGCACAAGGACTGTTTTTATCTTTAAGCATGCCAAAGTGCTTGAATGAACAGGGTTTTCAGTTTTCAAAGGGTGACAAGTGTCAACAGGGGCTTCAGATTCCTGACCCTTTGTACTGCTTAGCTTGCTTCTGACTCCCCATCCATTTTCACAGACTAGGACAGCCTGGAGATGTGTTCCATCGAAGGTAAACTCAACCACATCCCAAAAGAAACCCCAATAAACAGGGAGCCTGAAATTAATTATCTGGGAAACGGCACAATGCCACACAGTAAATTTAGAGCTGGCTGGTGTTTTGCAGAGGTTTCACCTCGAGTGGGGCATGCATGAGGCTGTGTGCTCAGCATCCTAAATGAATCAGCTGTGAGGCAGAGCAAAGTCCACCAAAGTCATGTCTTCAAAGGCTCAAGGGCATCGCTGTCCATGCAGCCACACTTCTTACTTGCATGTTGAACACAGGGAAGTGATTTTCACTGGTCTGTCATAGAAAGTTAATGTTTGGGGACAGGCTCATGATCTGTTTAAAGGCATTTCTGCAGTGGCTTGCGAGATACCTCAGCATCCTTCATCAGCTGTCAGGCTGGTGGAATTTCCTGGCTTTTGAAATAGAGTTTTGTGCTTGAGGTCCAGGGAAATGGCAGCAAGGACCTGGAAGAGGGCGTGAGCCAGACTCCCTGCCATTTATCATAGAAATACTAGCTTTCTAGCCACGGCTCTGTTCAACACTAGTAGCTTCAGTCTGTGTATCTCGGAGAGGAGTATCAGCAGCTGGGGCAAAGCTCTCACTACACGGCTGATGCTTCTCACCATCTCTATCTTCTTGTCTGGCGAAAGGCAGGATAATGTCCCTAGGAGATGTGGGAGCACTGATCCTAAGGGCAACATGGCATTAAGGACTACTAAATGTGCACAGGGCCACCTCCAGGCCCCTCTCAGTGGTTCCTGCTGTGGTTTCTCTGCTGGCAGCATCGTTGCTGGGCTGCAGCTAAGCATCTTCCTGAAACAAAACCTATACCTCAAATGCTGGCCAGCTGCATTCAGCTGGACCAAAGCTCTACCCATCTCAATGGGGAAGCCAAAAGCAAGTCCGTAAAAAGAAGGCTAAGAAGAAACTAGAAAGATCAGTCCCTCGACGCAGCACCCCAGCTTCTGGCATCAGGCTCAGACGTGAACCTTTCTTACACTAAATAACTGGGACACAGTGAGTCACGTAAGACTCAAGTGTCTTCATGGAAGAACTGCAAGATGATTAATGCTTCAATATCTGCTTAATTGCAAGTGCATGTCGGTCACCAGATGACATCTAGGCTGAATTTAAGGTCTGAATCTTTGCCTATGAAATATGATCCAGGCACTGTAAATGTGACAGTGAGGGATATGTGTGTTCATACCTCACAGGGGTAAAAAAAATGCTGAGTTGTAGCGGTTTAGAAATAAAAAGTCAAAAATAGCAGGTGTTGTCCTTAGTGTATTTGATGAGACATTTCTGAGTGGTTTTACACTGATTTAAAATTGTGATTTTTCTGTGAAGGAGGTATATAAAGGAAGATGGGAGACGATACGGCTTTGTCTGAATTACCCAAGCAGCTAAAACCTGCGAACACAACTGTGCCTTGTGGGAGCCATTCTGTGCTTTCAGGTAGTTCTGATGAGCTGCTTGCTTTTATAATCTCTTGCAGGGTGAAGCCCTGAGGCTGCATTATTACCCAATAATACCGCTGCATTAATGTGTCTGCATGGTTCATGTATTGTAATCCTGACTTAAATATAGCTCCTTGCAGGCAGGGTGAGGCAGCAGGTGGGAGACTCACAGTGGGGTAGCCAGGGAGAGGTGTCTGGCTCACGACACCTTCCGGAGCTTTCAGCAAACAGCAAAACCTCGGCAGGGCTGCTCTGCAAGCAGAAGAGTTAATTCCATTTTAATGTGAATTAAAGGTAGCAGGCTGCAGCAGCTTTTGGGGTGGCTTGGGCAGGCGTGTAACCGCACCATGAAGTGTTTGTTAGAGTTGCTTTGGTCAAGAGTTGATGATGAGTGTTCATGGTGGTCTGGAAGGTCTCCGAGGCACAGACAAGTGCAGGGTGTCAGGGGCTCTGCAGCATCGCAGGGCAGGGATGCGGGCGTTGCAGTGGAGAGTAATGCAGTGGGGTGGCAGCCCGCATGCAGAGTGTTGTTTTGGGGTTAATTTGACTAATACTGTGGATTTACAAGGTGTCTGGCTTCTGTGGGGGTTTCCCATGGCTTTTTGGGATGTAATGGAGCCTGGTGCTTTGGTGTGCGTGGAAGTGAACGTGACAAAATTTGTTCAGAGAATCATAGAATAGTCAGGGTTGGAAAGGACCTTAAGCTCATCCAGTTCCAACCCCACTGCCATGGGCAGGGACACCTCACACTAAACCATGCCACCCAAGGCTATGTCCAGCCTGGCCTT
>JAOEHY010021024.1:20908-60880 GCA_025447955.1 Psilopsiagon aurifrons
GTCCTATCACTACAGTCCCTAATGAAGAGTCCCTCCCCAGCATCCCCATAGCCCCCTTCAGATACTGGAAGGCTGCTGTGAGGTCTCCCCTGAGCCTTCTCTTCTCCAGGCTGAACAGCCCCAACTTTCTCAGCCTAAAACTTTCCTTGCCAGCGTGGCCAGCATCATCATTATGTGTCACATTGCAATATCTCACCATGAGTACCTTCAGGGGGGTCACTGACATATAACTGGTTGCACCTATCTTCTCCAGGGTAACACAGTATATTACTGCAGTGCTATGAAAGTAATTATTTGTAATACTGTACTGTGTGTAAAGAGTTAAACTTCATGAGTTTATTTCTGAGTATGATTTGGGTGATGTCAGTAGTTCAACTTCATCCCCTCTATACTTAACTCTCAAAACAGCTATAATCTTGTTTCCTGTGCTTTTCATAGTCCACTGATTTAACCTCATGTCAGAAGAAAACAAAGATTTGTTGAAAGTTTAGAGCTGTATTTTGAACACTGCCACAAATAAAACCTAATTTTATACTTAATGCAGTAATTCTAGAGGATGGTGTCAATGATGGCATAGTTGAAATAATTTCTAACATTAGCATCTTTAGAAATGAAACTTTACTCAGAGACGATTGATTTCTTATGGTCACATTAGCTGCTTCCTTGGTTACGTTTGTGTGTGCAATCTTGGACAAAGGGATTTTTTTCCTATTTGATATTAATTCAGTCTGTTGAATTTTCTGTAGTGAAAATGGATGAGATTTCTTTTGAACAAGCCCTTGGCCAGAAAACCAGTGAGCATGACTCAAAGCTGCTATATGGAGAAGGAGAAGGTGTTAATTCATCCAGGCTTCAAACTGCCTGCTCCTGACACAAAGTAGCCTGGCAATCATTTGACATCAGCTGCCCTGCAGAGCAGAATAGGACAATGTCATTGTCTATTACAGCTGGTATCAGTTCGACTTTGAATTGAAATGTGCATGCAAAATAAGAGAGGCAGCCTTCTGCTGCCTGCTGCACCTGTCTCCCTGTCTATGGAGTTTGGGCTGTAGTAGTTTTTGACATGGCACCTTCATGGTATATTTGGTATATATGTCTTTGAATACCAGGCAACAAATTTCCTTGCTACCCTTTGTAGCCCTGGGGAAATCACACGTGTGGATTGGTTGAAGATGATAGCATTGCCTTGGTGCATTTTTCCATAGCAGTAAGGTAATGTGTTCATTGCTAGTACTTGGACAGTGGTGATTTTGGGATGCACAGCCGCTCAGGCTGGCTGGTGGTTATGCCAGTGTTTGCGGGGAATTTGGGTTTTTTTGGGGGTGGATTTGTTTTTTTGGTTGGTTGGCTGGTTTGTTAAAAACCACAGCTTGCTTTTACCAGGAAGTGAGAATCTCAACATTTGCTCATTTGATGTCTTACTCATTGCCATCTCCTTAGCCTGCCAGTGTGGCATTACGCAAGTTACTAGTAAAAGAAGAACTGAAAAGTGCAGGAGCAGAAAGACATGAAAGACTGGAAGGAGAACTGTATGCTGAAGTCTCTTCTGCACGCTCTGGTCAGCTGGCACTAGTGGGTATTCATCTCCCCTTTTTCTCCTCCAACAGGAGTCCATGAGTTCTCAGCCTTCTGGAGCCAGCATGTTCTTTCTCTTTGTTGAGATTCCCACAATTGTGGAACTTCCTTCATAGAGCTGCAGTCCCCCTGTACCCCCCTAACTTACCACCTTACTCAGAGCTTGGACACCTCCAGCCACCACCGGCTTCCGGAGATTATGCTCCAGCTTTGTTTTCTAATATACAAGTTTGCAGGAAGCCACTGCTGTCCACTGGAAGTCTAGACAGCATCAGAAAGCTGATGCACATGCTCATATTGTATCTGCCATCGCTTGTTCATTGCATCTCCATTCATATGTTCCTGTTTCTAAAATCTTATTCCTGTTACTATGGTAAAAGCCTGCCTAAAAAGGAAGAATTATAGCAGCAAGATCCACTGACCTACAAAATAATCAGAACATAGTTGCTCTGTATGCAGCTCTGCTTTAAAAGTAATTGGTAGAAAGTCTGTAGTGGGAAAGGGAGATGGCCAAACTACATAGATTTAAGTTGAGTCAGAACTCCAGCTTATGAGCATGACTGCTGC
Organism: Psilopsiagon aurifrons; assembly: GCA_025447955.1. NCBI lineage: Eukaryota > Metazoa > Chordata > Aves > Psittaciformes > Psittacidae > Psilopsiagon > Psilopsiagon aurifrons. The sequence goes on from JAOEHY010021024.1 coordinate 23,051, forward strand.
TTCTGATCAGTGAATCTGTGTAACTTGTTTCCTATATTCAGGATTTTTCCATGGTTGCAGTATTAAAAGAAGTAGGCACCCAAAAAAAGCAGTCTTGGGATTTTGGTTCTGTTGATAACCTTCCAGCTCCAGTGTGATTTTCTCCTCTATGTACATGAATGTCATTGATACAGTGTTGTGTTACAGTGGCTTATCCTTGCTGGAGGCATGGTCCTTTTCCAACAAACTGATTTGAAATGAAATGAAGACCAAACCATGATTTTTTCGGTTCACCTCTCTGACTACAAAAATGGATGGTCTCATTAATGATTAACACTGCAGCTGGTAGCTTAAAGGAGATCTGGAAGAAAATACAGCAGTGTCTCCCTCCTCCACTAAATGTATTGGCTTACCATTGTTTGTGCTCACACTACCTTATTTCAGTATACACATTTGAATCCCAGCAGCATGGATTTCTGCCTTCATACCTGCTTTGGGATTAGTCAGGATGCATTCGTTCCCCATTGCGAATATTTTTGCAGCGTTATTGCTAGTAACTGGTTTGTAGTTCTCTGTGATGTTAGCAGAGGTTTTTAGAATGCTATTCTTTTTCAAGCCAGTGAAGCATCTAGGATTTTCGACATCATGTTGCCTGCAGCATGGTTACATCATTAGGAAATGAGTAAAAGTTCACAACAGTTTTGCATTTACATGGATATCACTTCTGGCATGTTGGTTTGATATCAGTAAGTCGCTGTTACAGCATTAAACTGTTTAAAAATGCATACGTTTATTGTGGTCACAAAATGTTTACTCCTGTGTTTACTCCACGATGCTGGATTACGCTGAGCCTGGGCAGCTGGCAAAACTCTAATGAAGCAGTGTTTCAGAAGAATCAGAGGGGTGTTTTTAGACTCGGTGTTCCCACAGTGTGATTAACTGCTCAGCGCTCAAGAAATGAAAGTGCTAAAAAAAAAGGGGAAAAAAGAAAAACCTACCACATAGCAATTGTGCACATAGCAAACGGTGGTAAGAGATCTGGAGGTTTTTCCCTGTTACTCTAGATGATGACTGTGAGCATATATTCTCTTCTAAATTGATTTTGATTTACATTAATGAGTGTACCGCAGTGTCTGGAACCTTGTGCAAATCTTCAAATAGCTATTTCTAAATATACACAGACTTTTCCCTCTATATTCACTGTAAAATATTGATGAATCCATTTATAGTACACCAGTTCCCTCCCTGCCAGAGATGGGGCAGATACAGAAGCTCATCTGTGCACAGATATGGTAGATGATGCTTTCAGAGTATATCACAAGGTTTTTCCGTAGTGTGCATGATGATACCAACCAGCATGGTCCAGCTGGCCCAAAAGCTTCTTGTTTATCCTGCCATTTTTCAGGGCAGCAGAAGGAGCTGCTGCTGAAACAGTTGTATGCCATCTCCTGCAAGGAGGTCACTCTAAATCAGAGCTGTGCTAATGCCAGAGGTCAGGAAGAGGATAGAAGAGGAAGGAGAAGGCCAGTGTTCTGCTCACGTGAGCCCAGCAGAGTCCTGCTCTCTTACCATAGCTGTTTGTGAGGCAGGCAGGAGGGAGGATGCTGCAGCCTAAGTCAGTGGTGGGAGAAGTGAGAGCGGCCACTGCTGTGTCCCACCACAGGATCTGAATCCAGGTCCAGCTGGTGCAGCTGTGATGCTAAAGTGTGCTGGAGTGTTGGTAATTTGGGTTGGTAACACTTGATTCTCATCTGCTTTCGCTGACCTGGATGGATATGTGTTTCCTTCATTAGAGATCCGAGCTCAACTCATCGAGCAGCAGAAATGCCTGGAGCAACAGACTGAAATGAGAGTGCAGCTTCTTCAGGATCTGCAGGATTTCTTCCGCAAGAAGTCGGAGATAGAGATGGAGTATTCCCGAAACCTGGAAAAATTGGCAGAGAGGTTCATGGCAAAAACAAGAAGTACAAAGGATCATCAGCAGTACAAGTGAGAGAGATTTCCTTCCCCTTCACCCCCATATTAGCCATTGCTGGAGTGCTGCACCAGTCTCTGCTTCTGCTGGTTTTGAGAACTGCTAAGCTGAGCCCAGGTTCAAAGGCAGATTTAAAATTCCCATCCCTGTTTAGCAGTGTAGCAGTTCTCATTGCAGCTGAAGGTAGATGGGTGCCTAAATCCTGTTTTGTTGGCATGGCCCCCTGCAATTATTCATGTAAGCTTTGGACAAGTGGGTTCAGTTTCTTACAAGGTAAGCTGCACAAATATTACCCCTAACGTACCATATGGAATTTAAACTGCCCAAAATACAGAGGAGTATCTGAAAGAGACACAGAGCCCCTAGATAACTTGAGAGCTGTGGCCTGATCTGTTGCAGTGGAGTTGATAGGATTTGAAAGTGTCTAAATAAAGGTTACTCACCATTAGAAAGAAAAAGGACGAGGATTTTGGCAAAAAGGCATTAAGAAAGAAATCTGCTTTGATTTGTTATTATATGTGGACTTGAACTTCTCCTTGACCCTTCTTATTCCAAGAAATGAAGATAATGTGAATGTTATGCATTGCTTACAATTTAATGTGTCTCTTTCATGGCATAGTAACTTGTGTGTGAACCAAAATTGGTCGAGTAGCATCTGGCAAAACCTGTGTACAGGATGCTTTCTAAAGTGTTTCAAATGCATTACTTGCTGGCATAGTTTCATCTGGTTATTTTCCAGGCTTGAGCCGATTAATAAATGCGTTCACTTGGCCCTGTTATGCTTAGGGATGTAGAACAATATTCTGTATTTGCAAAATCAAAAACTAAATGACTTTTTCCACTGTCCAGTCAGTGCTGTGCTGGAGATACACAGATAGAGCTTTTTTTTCAGGACAAAGGTCTTTTCCAAACACATCTGGCAATGGAAAAGTTAAGCCAAATACAGCTTGCACAGTTCAAAAGAGCAGTAGTATTTATTTCTTCAAATTCAGTTAAGTGACTCGGTAAGTCTGTGAAATAATCAGCGTGTGCTTATGTCACCACTTCAGGAGAACCCTGGCTTTTATTCAGCTTGTGGAAAAATCTGTTTGCCTTGTGCATACAAACATCTTTCCTTGTTCTTAAGCATGTTAAATCCAGACTGGCAGATAGGCACGGGGGTTATTGCCGGAGTCCTGCCTTTGGCTTTGCTCTGCATTTCTCTGCTTTGAGAAGAGGTTGCAGCGAAAGTTACTTTAATTGTGTAGCTGTTAATTGGTGGGCCTGAGCTGTTCCCACCATTCCTCCTGGAACAGACAGGAAGGTCTGAGGGATTAGTTATGGGACATGCAGAAGCAGTGAGGACCTAGTGATATCAGCACGGCCCTTCAGGGGTGCTCATGTTGGCTCACCTGGCTGATAAAATCCAGAAGCTCCTTGCTGTAACACTTAACGATATCCATCTCCAACAAAGTGGGGAAGTTTCCTTAACTCACTTCTGATTCGTGGCAATGCAGAGCACTGATGTTTAAGAAAAGGCTTTTGTCTGTTAGTCATTCATCATTGCTTTGGTTCTGAGGTAAAAGCTAAAGGTAGACAATTAGATGAGGAATTATAGGGCATGTTTCTAACTGTGGGAAGAGTTAATTATTGAAACAGTTTACCAAGAGTTGAAGGAGTTTCTCCCTCAATTCAACACCAGCTCTGCCTGGTTTATCGTCACGTGCTTGATCCTTTCGACTATAGGAATATCCCTGCACAAGAGGGGAGAAAAAGAAAAAACCCAAAGCCAAGAGCACCGAGTTTCTCAAGCATTTAGTTCCAAGGCACTTGACATTAACATTTCAATCACATCATAAGGCAAATTCTGCAAATGGGTGATTGTTGACTGTGAAAATGGTGTTGAACTACTTGTGGTTTTATTTAGCTTTGTATAAAAGAAATAAGAAGTCAGCTGTGATTTTGCTTTTTGCAATATTATAAGCTTGGAGTGGGCCTCCAATACAAAAAGCCTGACGAGGAAATTCCAAACTGGACTGCTGTGGAAAAAGCCTGGTCCTGCTGTTTGTCTTGTAACTGAACCATCTGGGATTGGCAGTAGCACTGTATTTATGAATGCTGATCACAGAAAATGTATGCTTGTGGCATAAGTGACTTTTAAGTAGTTATACAATTCCATTGCAGTGAGACAGCTACACCTGTGATATTACTCATGAAGGATTTGGGATGCACTTGCAGTGTTTGTGCATTTCTAATGTCAAAAAATAATTACTGATACTCTTTCAACAGTGATCTTTATTGATTTTCAAATAAACAAGTAGTCCATCTGTCAGCAGTCGTGACCTTTGTGGAGAGTTTGGGGGTTTTTGTACTCGCAGGTGGTTTGCAGTGTGCAGAATTCTTACACTTTTTTCCCTATTTTTGTGTCCATGCCTTGTGGGATTTGTAAAATGTGTCTTGAAAGTGATCTGAAGCTTGCCTAACCTGAGTTATTCCGAGCATGGGTTGACCGACTGTTCAGAAGCAACCATTTTTACAGGAGTTAGTAAATGTCAGGGAGATGTTTCTGTTAATAATGTAACTTTTATATTTCTATACATAATACATGTGTGTATCTTCTCCTTAGGAAAGATCAGAACCTCTTATCACCGGTGAATTGCTGGTACTTACTCCTGAACCAAGTGAGAAGAGAAAGCAAAGACCATGCAACACTGAGCGATATCTACCTGAACAATGTCATCATGCGATTCATGCAGATAAGCGAAGACTCTACCAGAATGTTCAAGAAGGTAATGCCTCTCCTGCAGTTCTCCAGCCGGGCTTGCAAGATGCATGAGGGAGACAAAAGTGTCCTAATAGGTAGCATTTGAGGAGAAGATTCAGCACACATAGCATAAAATGTGTTTTAGCACATGTATAAATTCTTCATGACTGTTCTCATGGAGCAGATTCTTAGTGCTGAAATGCCTGGGAAACTGCTGCATATGCTGGTGACCTGAAGAGCTGAATTGCAAATATCCAAAAGGCAGGGAAAAAAGCCTGTTCTCTCAAAAGCACACTTGTCAACCCATGTGGAAAGGAAACAGTTTTCACTTAGGACTCCCAAAATAGTAATGCGGTATTAATGAATTATTTGTAAAAACAGTATTTCGTTATAACTCTGTTATGCAAGAAACACTCAAGCCAAAGTAAGGGTGTGCCTTGTAATGCCATAGCATAAAGATGGTAGTGTATGCTCCTTAAAGTGTTTCCGTCCCTTCTCAATATTAAATACGATCATACACTTTTGGTAACAGAACTATTTCTATTAGATCGTTGAAGCATTTTCTCTCTACGTGTTTGTCCTTGCTGTGTGCCCATTATTCGTTTTCATAACACATACAGTGTGTAAATCTCTCTTGTGCTAAGCAGGCACTCTGGGCAGTCTTAGATTGAAATCTGTGTAATGTGTTTGTAGTCACTGTTGTTATAATGTTCCAAAATGAAAATAGATTATAAATGCGTATCCGTTGGTCACAGTGGGTTGCTGGTAGGCAAGCAGCATACTGAAAAGAGTTCAGAACCAATAAAGGTTAAAGGATGTGCGTGACTAAATGATGGCAAGGGTGCCCAAATAATGTTCTCAAAACAGGGAGCTGATTTCACACATACCTGACCACAGTCCTATATAGATAGTGATGGGGTGGGAAGAAAAATCATTTTGAGACCACATAGGTTGTACTTAGAGGAAAAAAAGTAAAAATAGGAATCAAATTTACTAGTGTACATTAAAACCAGTAGCAATTATAGAGTTGAAATGTATAATTTCTTAGTAATGGTCTGTTCGTATATGTCTGATGCATGAAACTAGTTCACAAACCACCGAACGTACTAATGTGGGCAATTATTACAGAGGTTAAAAAGACAACGGAAAAAGCAGTTTGATCATGCTGCAGTACTGTGTGGACATATCTCAGACTTGCGTGGATCAGTAAAAATCTGTTGGTATTGAATCGGGAGTAGTTTTCAGTTGTTTCATATCACGAAATCTCTTCACTGGTGTACGTTATTAGATTAGCCTGTTTGCTTTCAGTGTAGTTCAGTTCTTTAGCACTGGAAAACTTGCTTTTCCTTCCCTTCTCTCCAGGTGGACTGCATGAAAAAATCTAGATCAAGTTTTCTGTGGAACAGAGTGTGTCCTCCTTTATTCACTCATAACTTATTAATGGAGATTGCTTCAGCTTATCTCGCGGAAGGAGGAGAATACTTGAACATTTTCAGTGCATTAACAGGAAGCGTGTTGTCCCATCTTCCTGACAGACTTGTCTCTTTTCTCTGTGTTTTGCCCAGGAATGCACAACATCCCAAATTTTCCCTTTCTAGCGAAGCTTCTTGAAGAACCACAAGCAGATGTTCATGCTTTCTTATTCCTAAATTGGCTCTTCTACAGGGGAATTAAGAGAAGGGAAATTGAGGGAGTCCTGCTGTGCAATAATCTGGAGCTCGCATTAGTGGAGCCCAGATCCTCAGCAGCCCTATCCTACCTTCCATCAGGGTTTGCCAGCTGATTGTCAGCATGAAAGTATCACGTCAGTCAGCTGTTAGCTGAGGTGGAGTGAGCTCACCAAAGGCTGTGTGAAGGGATCCGAGCCAGACTGGTAGTGTGAGGGGCAGGGTGGCAGGAAGACATGTGGCAACCTCACCATTCTGTAAGTGAGATTCACGGGCATGTGGCCTGAAAGTGGCAGTGGTTGTTCACCAGTATCAGTTCTGAGCACACGTTTTTAGGACAGTCTGTCAGGAGTCAATATTTCTTGGAGAAAGGTGGTATTTCCAGTAATTCCCTATGTGCACGGTTCTTGCTGTGGTGTTTGTGGCAAAGTGCTGGTGATTTATACGTTGTCAGTTCCTAGCTGCACAACTGATTATACCTGGAATATAGTTTATATATTTAATATAGCTCCATTTCTGTTCTGGAAAAGGGAAGGGAGTTATTAAATGAGGTGAACAACATTGGACAGAGAGAAAATCAAGACCTGTGCAGAAGGTGAAACTATTAGCAAATCATCTTGCCTTACTGATGAAGAGCGTAAGCTGTCCATGTTTAGTCCAAATGGGCAGCTTCAGCCATAATAGTCTTTAAAGGTCCCGTCCAGTCCAAACCATTCTGTGACCCTGTGAAAATTTCTGAGATGTGAACGAACAGTCCAACTTAAGATATGCCACAGACTGCCTCAGAACTCCTTGACAGAGATCAACCAGGCAACAGGAAGAGATGCGGTGCAAAGCACATGTGTCCTGTACTACAGCCCCTCTTGGGGGAGAGAGGTCACAGGAGCAAAGAGAAGGTGCACTTAGAATGAGAAAGATAACATCCAACACTCTCCTTCATCAAAATTGTATTCTGCCTAAAGAAAACAGCATGGAATTTGCTGTAGATCTGTAAGCATCAAATAAAACATTTAAACAATTTCTGTTACTTTCTGTAGGCTACTTTTGAAAAAGACTGGATTTGGAATAAAATTCTGCCAGAGAAAACCATAATCAGTCTCAGATGGTGTCATCCCTATGAAAGTGAGTGGGATTTGTTCTCTGTTCGCAGATTTCAGATTAGAGACAAGCTGTATCCTGCAGGTACTTCTACACTTGTGCCTGATCATACTATTCTGTGAAACGTGTACTCTCTCTAAGTAATAAATGTAAATAATAAGAGCAGTAGTAACATGAAGAATTCAAAATAAAGACTTACCAAGTCCATGCTTAATATCTTACTGCAGTCCGTGGTCAAGGGCAGGAAATACACCCGTCTAACATATCTGTACTCCACTGGCTCTCACAGCATTGCACATAGGAGCATTTAATGTCATTCTAAGTAATTTCCAAATACCAGCTAATCAGACTTCTCTATATTCAATAATTACATCATTTAATTATATATCTTACAGTTACACCTAATAGTGGCATGCATCACTATTATCACCTTGTTTTAGATCTTCCTCAGTATTGCAGCAGCAGCTTCTGCATCTTTAGAGGTGCTTTAGCTTTGCTTCCATGTCTGGGGAAAGGGAGTGTCTTGGAGTAGATTGCCTCATTGCTCACAAGCGAGATGAGAAGTCAATAGCAAAGTTACTCTGAGCTTTTTGGCTCTTTTTGCTGCCTTTTTTTTCTCTCCCTCTCTCCTCCTGAGAGGATGAGGCTTCCCGTTCGTCTTCTCAGTGGTAACCCTTACTGACTTCTTCCACCTCACTGGTGGGCAATTAGGTGCTCAAGTGGAACTTTTCCATGAAGTGAGATGAATGTTTTCTAGAAGGATAGTGTTTTGCATCCTGTCCTAAGATTGGCCCCACTTTGAGCTGTAGTAATGAATAGATCAATTAGATTTCCTTATTTCATGTCCATGCTTACCAGTATTGCTTTGTTCCCTCTCCTGCTGATGTCTCCTATATGGGATACAGCACAAAGTCATGAGTATGTAGCAACCCCTTTCTTTAGTCTTTGTGTAAAAGGTGTGTGTAGTACCCAGTGTTGGTCTATATTAAATGCAGTGATGAGGGGTGTCTGTGCTCCTTGCTCTTTGTACCTTGCCCTTGTCTCTCTCTGTTCTTTATTCTGGTTCTTCCTTTTGTGTACATCTATACATCTATCTCAACATTTGGATTGCTTTGGTGAGAAGATGCCTGTTGGTTCTACCTTACATGTTTTGATGGGCCAGGATATATTGTATTCAGGTACCTGCTTGTACGTGGCTTTCCTGTCTAGGTTGTCCCACTTAACATGTAGATATTCATGGGTTTTGTTCTCTCAGGAGCTCTTTGTCACTCTTTTTTTGCAGGGGTCAGGAACCAGCATCTGTTTAAATGTACTAGATGCAGGACAGAGATAGGATCTAGTTCAGAGATTTTCTGGCATTTATCTGATTCTATTATGTCATACTTCCAGATAGGCACTTAAGCTCTTCTTTTTTGTTGCTGGCATATAAAAACAGTACAGATTACTGTTCATGCCTGGCCTTCATGCTGCTCATAAAATTACAAACATAAAGTAGCAGAGTTCAGACCTTGCATACTTGCATGTTTCTTCAGGCAGATGGGGTAGATGGCCTCATGGGGGCAATTAAAGAATAAAGTAATAAGGAAAAATGTCATGCAGAAGGGAAAAACATTATACAGAACATTTCATGTAGTGATTCTGGTTACCCCAGCATTAATAGTCAACTGTATAAACACACCCACAGAATCCTCAAGCAGATTTGTATATTTATAATTTATAAACATGTATTTTCTTTGGACAGAAACCGTAATGAGCCAAGATGAACATATCTTCCAGTGTTTACAGTAAAAGATGCGGGAGAAGCCAAGCACAATAAATATTTTAGTCCCATAATCTGGCTATTAACAAGGAATATGACTACCTGCCAAATCCATCTGATGTTATAAAGATTGTAGCATACATTGAGATTTTTTTGCATGATTTCCTTAAGCGTTTACAGGTTTAGAAGGACAGCAAAACTATTTGTTACTATAGACTGGCATTTTACAGTGTGTTGGTTATGTCAGTGTCACTTCAGCTCATCAAAGCTCCTAAAAGAAGATTTGCGCATCACTTCCTCCAGGGACCAGCAGCAGCTTCATTTAAAAGCAGTAGTCACAGAATATTTTCCCTGAATGATGTAACTGAGAGTAGCATTGTGTGTGTTAAATACAGACACTAAAGAGTTCCAGGAAGAACTGAACTGACTCTAAAATTTCAGTTTAAAAAAACAGAAGAAAGTGAAGTTTGGCTGCCCAATTGTGCATGGGGAAATAGAAATGGAAAATTCTTACAAACTTCAATGAAAGGGTATAAATGTGGAATAATCTTTTCAGCTTCTCAGACATTCAGCCATAAATATAAATCTTGATAACAACAGGAGGAGCACTGAAGTTGTGCACATACTAAAAGGGGTGGCTTAGGTACACTTAATTGTCTGGTGCATGGGCATGATCTATCCTACTATTGGGTGGAAAAAATACACTGCTGTCTCTTAATGCTTTGCACCAGATGGGCATTTTCAGGAGTTTTCATGTGCTCTAACATTTTTGTAATGTTTTTTGTTCTTTTGGCTAATAGATGCTAATACATTTCACTAGGGCATAGCGAATAAAGACATACCTCAGTGATCATTTGTCAGGTTTTAATGGCCTGATAAGAGCTATCAACTCAGCTCCAGGAAAATTTGTGCTGCATCTTGTTTGGCTACCCTGAGGAAAGTCTCCTGGAGGAGCACACAGTTCAGACATGCTGAGCTGCTGCAGGGGATAAGTAGCATAAAAGTGAAATAGGAGAACCATTAACCACTGAAAATAAATGCACCTTTTATCTGGTGCTCTAACACGCTATGTATTACACACTAAAAGCCCTATTGCTTGCCACTCAAGTCAGTATTTCTTGATCTTAAATGCTAATGTAAAACGTGTTGGTTCTTGAAGATACATCCTTTTCATGCTGCTAAGGTAACCAAATTTCCTGATTTTTATTTGTCAGTACCTACAAAATCTGTCATTAGAAAGAAGCAGTAACTGACATGTTATCCATCACTCGAGGCACCCTCCGCAGGTTGGAGTCCCCAGATGAACTGGGTGGAAGGATGACTCATCTGTGATCCTGTGGCATTGCCAGGCTGTCTCCTCCTAATTTTTACTCCTTTTGCTGATTACCTCCCTCCCTCTCTTTTCACTTCCCATTTTAAAGCCTTTTCTAAAAATATATCCCTCTTTACTGTGATCTCTTCCATTCACTTTCAAATTTACCACTGATCAGTGTGTTGCCTGAAAGAGATAATGTGTGCATGGTGGCTAGTAAGTCCTGAGGGCTAGGTTGCTTGTGCTTCAGTGCTGGACAAAACTCTACAGGAGCAAAGAGAAGAAGTAGGTCCTAGTAAACAGCGATCATTCCCTGAATGCTCAACTCTGCTGTCTATTTGCAGTAAGGTGCAACCGAAAAGGGGTGTTGATCCTTCAATGTGTGCTTTGCTTATGACAAAATCTGCTAAGAGTAAAGAGAAAATTTGGGGGTTTTCTGTCTCACCTTCTCAAACCAACTTTTGCACTGCCAGGTTAAGGCATGCTGCCTCGGAATCGGTGTTGCGGTATTGCTGTATGAGGGCTTGAGTTATCCTGAGCTTTGAGATGTTTCATCTTCTAGTCTTGATGTCAACCATCTTATTTGCCCTTTTTTCCTGCTAAAGTGATTTAAAAATCAGTCCACTCAAATTCAGCACTGCAGAAGTAGCTATCCAAGAGCAAACAGGTGGCCTCCTCTTGGAGCTTGGAGGAGATGTGTAAGCTGTTTCAGAGCTGTGCTGCTGACTTTTAAAGGCAGGGTGCCAGTGTAAAGCAATGAAAAGCAATTCAGGATTTTTGCTAAAGCTTTTTCTGTGTTTCCCCACAGCAGCTTGCAAATCTGCAATCCTTTTCCAGTTCTTCACAAGCTGGGCACTGTTATGCGTGCGAATTTTTGTCCTTAGTATTAAAGGAAGATTATCTGGATAGTTGCAAAGAAATAAGTAGTAAGTGTTATGTTCTAGATACTTCAGTAGTAGAGCATAGCTCCTGAAAAATACCAGACTTTGAAATGTGTAAGCGCTAAGGAAAGTTTCATGGTAGCTCTGTGAAGTCGGTTTCAAAGCCTCTGTCTCACTGTGCTTTAGCTGCTGCAGCTAATGCCCTTGGGAATACAAGAATTTCACTAGAGTGTGTTTTAATTTATATTTCTAGCTTCTTATTGGTATTTTGCATGTAAGGGCTGGGGTGAATACTGATAACTGATACAGCAAGTTCCTCTAAATACTGCCCAGAGTTCAGAGTACAACAGTAGGAATAGGGGAAATGATTGCAACCGCTATGTTCCAGCTACTGTATATGTCTGTTTCAGCCTCCTGGAGGATGCAGTGGGTGGGATGTGTGGAGTGGTTCCTCCTCATTCGTGGGCGTTGCACTGGAAATTCTCATTCAGAAACCATTATTCCTGCAGGTGTTTTAGCGATGGCCAAGTATGTGTTAGCAGCTTTAGAGATGAGTTGTCCCTGAAGATTTTCCTGTGGCTCCCATACAAATGCAAAGCACTTCTCATAGCTACAGCCATTATCTATGATGCAGTTGGAGGTTTTAGAAGCTGAGCTAATTATCAATTTATTCACAGAAAATAACACTGACATTTCCAGCATGGATTTTACAATGCTGAGCATTGCAGAAGAAATGTAGCCAGGCTGTTTGCCAAGTCCCATAGCTCTATTCTATAGCTCTTTTCCAAAGGCAATGGTACAAACGCTTTCAGTTCTTCCACAGTTGCCACGATTTTCATCTAATTGAACTACTAGGGACAACAAACAAAGGAGTATATCAGAATGAGACTCAAATTACTTTTATTTTGACATACTTGCTTTTGTTAATAACGACCGCTAAGTATTTCTCTTTTTTTCTGGGTCAGAATGAAAGTGAAGGCACAGTCCAGAAAAGCTAAACAAAGCTGTTTCAGCAGCCTGGTCTGTGGAATATTATGCAGTTGGGTATGTTTCAAAGAGGAGCCACAATTATTTCTTGCATCAATATTTAGATAGTTTCAGTGCTGAGAAACAAAGACTATTCTAGGTGTAAAATTGGGGGGGATGTCCCTCTAGAATATCACATTTTACGTGGTTTGGTTTTTATATATATTGTGGCAGTTATGAAACAGTACACAGTCTGTTCCATTCAAAAGCCTCATAACATTAATCCTGAATTTCACCCTTTCTCTTGGCACCTAATTTCCTGATGCTTCATGGGAAAATCTCTCAAATTTCTTCTGGGTTGCCTTTAGAAACCTTGTGTCCAGATGTTATCTGTCTACTTCTGCATCCCTGAATCAATATGTTTAGTGCTCCGTAAATCTATCAGAACAGTATCTTTGTGAGCAACATTGCATTCACTATCAAGGATGAGCAATGATTACAAACATCAAGAAGCAAATGTACGCTGCAGTTTCTGCATGTCGTTTTCTAATGATTTTTTTCTAATTACAGAGCAAAGAGATTGCGTTTCAGCTTCATGAAGACTTAATGAAAGTACTTAACGAGCTTTACACAGTAAGTACAGTTACTTACTTAGCTTATCTTATACAAATTCCATATTAGGCTTCTTCTTAAGCTTTAAGTGGTCTTTCATCTCATAAGTTACCCCCCAGTGGAGATGGATATTTTTGTCTTTTTACACAAGTCTAAACTATCTCTTTTGGAAAGACTTCTCACTTGTTTAGGATACATAGGCTAATGCTTTCAACCCTCTTTCCCCCCAGACTATGCTAACCTAGTTTATTAGAAGTTTTGTTGGTTATTAATGAGACATGTCTACTCAGAGCTTACCAGAGCAAAGAGCTTCATCCTTTTCTGCCTTGTGTTTGTCCATACTGCCACCTGCTTGGTTTGACTCATGGACTACACTTCAGTAAAAATCGTAGGTGCTTGCAAATCCAGTGCTGTGCTGTCGAAATGTTCCTTACGTGCCCTCTTCTCCTCCTGACTGGGATAAGTAAATGATGAAAAGAAAAAAAAAGCTGATTGTGTAGGCTTTCTATACCATTTAGGGAGACAAAAAAATCCCCCACTATGAGCATTCTGGCAAACTGCTGCTGCCCCTTTGGAAAATCTCTAGTCTGCTTCTTTCCCTGTCCTCAAGATTTGGGGGACCATAAAAATGAGCCACAATATTTACATCAAGAAACAACTTGTGATCTTAGTTCAGGAAGATAGCAGAGAGCAGCTCTCATGAGGCAGAGATCAGTCAAATATTGTTATTTTTCTGCATCTTGTTGGTTTTTCTTTTGATCCAGGGAAAATTGTGCGCCCATCAGTGGATGGGTTGAAGAACATTTGGGCTCAAGAACAGCTTAGGTGGCAAAAAGGAGATCAAAGGAAAATCAGCCCTGTCTCACTGCCCCGGGTTCTTTTGGATTATGGTTATGGACACAGATTCCTAAAACCTACCTGAATGCGGGGGTTCTTTTCACCACTGATTTTGTAGGGTACAGCACTGCAAAACCTTGTTGGCTCAGGCCTGTAGTCAATGAAGTACGCTGGGATCAGCTTCTGCAGAGTAATAATAGCTGCAGACAATTCACACATCTGCAGGAGCTCAGGGACTGTAGGAGCCATTGCACAAGGAGGGTGTCAGTGGTGAGTAAGCCCCTAAGATAGTCTTGTTTCAGTTAAACAGTGGCATAACTCCAGTGCCTGGTGAGGCACAGGATTAGTGCCCGTGCTCCCAGGACAGGAAGACAGTAAAGCATGTGAAGTACTTTGATGAAGTGAAAATCTGCAGGACTGTGCTTCAGTATTTTCACTCTTCGTCTTCACACTAGTGCTATATGTTCCCACTGATGGCTACAGATTAATTCAGATATTAGCTTCCATGTTATGGCTTCCTGTGAATGCTAATTCCTTTCTCAGAATGTAAGATTTTTGTAAAATAGGAAGTTTCTTGAAGTTAATAAGATACAGAGCATGTGCACAGTTTGAATTAGGTTACTACTGCAGGATGGTTTCTTGGGATGGAATTTACTTCCCCTAATTCTCAGACATCTGCAGTGTAGGTGTAGATATCTTAGTTTGTCATCTGGGTCCCAGTTCTAGTTACTGGAAATCTAATATGTGGAGATCAAACCCCTTTGTCTGATCAGATGCAAGCATCATCTTCCAATAAAATGGTTTACACCATTAACTCCATTGTCCAGCTTTTCATCGATTGTAGAGGTCATTGATTACAGCTCATCAGCTGTAGGTGCCCTCATTTAGCCAGATACAACCCATGCATAGTAAAGTGATGTATGGTGCAGAGTAGCATCTGTTCCACTGCTTGTATGTTTAGAATGATCAGCAGCAGATCTGCGTATTGCATCTGCATGTTTACATAAAGGTAGGACAATATCTAGACAGATGGAAATCTCATGCACAGGTTTTTAATTCTGTGTGACATTTGCTGTTTACGGAATAAGATCATAATGGCCTCACCAAACAAGTATTTACAGTTTTAATCTCTGGGGGCTATGTTCCTCAGTCACTTACAAAGAGGAGAAGTCATCTTCCTGTGTGCCTCATGATTTATTGGGGGGAAGGGATAAAAAAAATACAAATTTTACTATTGTAAGATAAATCTTTGTGTCCAAAAGAAAGCAAACTGATTTCAGATCTGTGAATAATGCACAGATATCAAAGTCTCTCTCTACTACTTGGTTCTGTTGGGGTTTTTTTAAGGAATGGTACCTTCGTGAAGCATAGCTGTTAAAATGTGTAGCCTTGTTGGACTTTAAATACCTCTAAAGCCTTTGAATGAGGGGAAAGTATCAGGCCTTTAATGTGTATGAAGAAGGGTTTAATAAATGTGTTTACTTATTATTGTCATCCCTTGTCATACAAGAAAGGTCTGCAAATTAAGGTCACCTTCCAAGATTAAAAGCCAAACAAACAGTTGTGCATAAAAGTGCGCTGAAGATAATAAGAGCCTGGAATTAAAATCACTAACAGCTAAGGTAGTAAGAGGTTCTTGTTTGGAGATGCAGATCTGTAGTCAATGCAAAGAAATTGCATATTTTACTTGTTATTCCTTGAACTTCTGAGATAAAGAGTGGGTCCCTTAGGCACACATATTAAGATAATACATGCCTGGATTTCTGTAATGCTATGAGATCAAGGGCTGAATTAAATGCTTGTTTCACACCCAAATGATGAGAAGCTCTACCACCCATCTCTAGCATGCCAGCCAGTCCTGAGGCCTCACCACACCTACTTTCAGGCTTTTCAAGCACCAGGTATCTTGAAACAAGTTCATCTAGAATGATCCAGAAAAAATGGCATGTTTAAAAGAATTGCTACTGGTTATTAATAATAATTAAATAGCTAAGCTTCCTTCTATATATTCCAAGTTCAGTAGTTTATGTGTGGTGAGTACTTTTAATTGTGCATGGCTTCTCCCTGTCTGTGCTAGCCAGTTGGTATTTTCAGGTCTGCAGCATCCCAGCTGCTGCATTTCCTCTCTTACTCATCTCCCTCCTACCCTATCAGCCAATGTATACTAGTAATTAGTCCCATGTTTTACATAAGAATATAAGCTGTTGAAACTAGAGTGAGGTGTGTCTTTTGAGTGAATGGGGATGGGGAAAGAGGAGCCCGGTCAGTTGTGTGGGGTCACAAAGCGTGGTTTATTTCCTGGCAATTACAGGAATAAGAGTTGGTCAAACTGAAAGCTGTAGCAGGTTTGCATTGGTAGTTTTTGTGAACTTCGAGGTTTAGAAATCCTCTTGCATGTTGACATAAGGAGGGAACAGATTATTGATTTTGTAATAGATCCTCTTTGCAACAGTGAGAGCTCCCCAGTCAAACTCTTCTTCCATTTCACTGGAAAGCTAAAATACCTTGCATTATCGGATCGAGTACTGAGGTACAGCAGTAATGTCTGAGTTATTTGGAATGGCAGGAAGCAGAAGGTGGGCAGACATTTTTCTTGCAATGGAGGGAGATCTCCACAGGATTTTTTAGGAGTCGGGGCATATTCATAAATGACCTCTAAAGGAGTCAGGGAGGGATCAAAGAGGTAACAAGTTTGCTAAAGATACAGAGCTGTTCCGGCAATCAACATGAGAACAAATGGTAGAGAAAAGTGATGCACACCATCAAAATCCATCTTCGTGTCTCCCACTTGGCTTTCCAGATTACTCCTACTGGCATCACTTTTCACAAGCAACACAAATGTAAGGCTTTCAGAAAAATGGAAAAGTAGGGAGAGCCCAAAGCAAACAATTTAATATTAAATAAGACAGGGCTGCTGTTCTGCTTGCGTTTTCCATTGCTTTATCTTACTTTGTGAAAATCTTGGCTATTTAATTTCTCAAGGTAGTTGCTGCCAGATTTTCTTTTGAATTTGCTGAAATAAAACAGAATCTGGATTCTCTGTAGAAAAGTTAAGTTCAACTTACTGTAGCACACCAGAGATCTCAGGAGGTGAAATCAGTAATTCTGTATTGGTAGTAATGTCAGTGGCAGTTCCTAGAAATACATCAGAGGTTGGTTTGGAGGCGAACAGGATGCTGAGAACAGCTATTACTGGGTTTACTTAACTGATAGAGGCCACTGATACAGTAGAATTGGCATAAGGTTTTACTTATTTCTTGGGGGAAAGTGTTGGCTAGCCTGATTCAACGAATCCTATGCAGCTCCACCTTTTGATAAGAGCTCACAACAGAGACAATTCTGAAGCAATTCAAACACAGTAATTGCAACAGGGATGAACCGCTGTTCTAGTGAATGCCAGCTTCCTGAGAAACACTGTGAGAAAGGTCTCAATTATGCAGTCTTATTATAAAAATAAAGCACATGGTAATTCCAGTGTATTTCAGGTTTGCAGCATTCAGTCTTTGTTATGCTGGGTTAAGAGGTTATCTAGAAAAGAAGTATGTATATAGAAAAGGAAAGCCAGAGCCTTGCTATGGGAACATTCCTCTCTTGTAGCCCACAGAAGTACAGGAACAATTGCTGTCTTGTTGATGGATTTGCCCGGATAACAATTTAATGGTTTTTAGTGGGTTTAAATTAAATAATTATCTAAGGGTTTACTCTAATGTGCCCTTTCCTGTGCTAAGTGCTATCCTCTGCCCTCGGCCTACTTGCTGAGCTCTTACGAATGATGCTGACAATTTGGCACACAAAACAAGACGTTTATATCACTAAGTGAACAGTCTGTCACCTACAAGTGGGAGAGTACATAGTTTGGGTAGCATAATTTTTTCGTCTGCTTGTAGTCTGACTTAGTTATCTGACAAAAATCTCTTATTTTACATCACTGGATCTGCAGAATAAACCTGCGAAATTAATAGGACATGAACTCACCATTTAATAAGGGCACTAGTATGCTTGTTCGCCACAGCAGACAAGTGCAGCATATGTCATGGTGACAGTTCAGCATCTGCAAAATTACAACCTTGCTCTCTCTTTTCAGTGTATACTTGATGGCTGATCAATAAGCACTTTGGGGACTAATTTAAGTCAGTTTGGTGATGGATACTCTCGCAGGATAGTCTATCAGTTCAACAGTTTGGAAGTTTGAGAAGTGGTATTGCTTATTACATCAGATTGTTTGTTGCTTGAATGAATGGATATGTTCCATAGTCACAGATCAGAGATCTGTGGATCTCAGAACTCTTCATACAGTAAGACTATTTACAAGAATTATGAAAGCCTGTTACCATCTTTTACAGTGTCTTACAGTCTTTTTAAAGCTCCAGAGAGAAAAGATGGTATAATATTAAGGAAAAGAGTCATATATGCAACTTTACATGCAAATTCTAAGCTAATTTGTTGAGGAAGCATGTGCTGAAATACTTTGAAGCCAGCTCCCAGGCTTGTTCCAGTTTATTTTCCATACGTGTCTGTCTAATGCTTTCTCAAGTTAACTTTAGCTGCTGCAATATCAGCTCTTAAAAAACACTGACAAATGAAAGAGGTTGGAGCTGTCAGCTTTCCCCAGAGGCTTGCAAAATAATGATGTCACTAGAGCATGAGATAAGCAGTGCTATCAACATAACAAACTGGACAGGAGTCAAATGCATAGGCTGATCACTGCTCTGTACATAGTCTGTATTGATTTTTAAGCTTGTGTGGCTCTGGCAGGACAAACCCTGACTGTTACCCAGCTCTGTATACTGCCAAACGGAGAGCTGCTTTTTCAGTTCTAGTTATCTTGGGAATCATTTGTACCAAGAACTTGTGCAGAGTTTGTCATGAGAACATGGATTTCAAGTAGATATCTGGGTTCCCCATAGAGACTATGAGCTCCATGTAGTTCTCACCCTGACTTTTAGCCCATGTAGGGTGAAACTGTCTGGTTTTGTGCTGTAAGCAGGCAGTGAGAGGAAGAAGTACTCTTCAGTGATGTGAGGTTAGCAGAGTCAACATGGAGACGTCTGAGCCTCTTTGTGGGAGCTGGTAGTGATACAGTTGTACGCCTTCACTCAACAAGGAGGCAAGCTGAAATGTCACAGCCACTGCAGGAGGACATTTGTGTCTAGTTCAATAAGCAACATGGCACTAGAAAATTTGTTTAAAAACTTCAGTGCTTTACTGCTTTTGTGAAGCAGAACAAATCCCTCCTTCACCACTTATATCAGTTGCTTTGAGATGTGCTGTTAGGAAACTCTTGAGTTATTCCTTCTGCAGGCAGCAAAATTGAGAGGTTACAAAAGAAAATGACTTTACTAGGTGGTAAGACACATGGGTTAACCTTGTCCCACCAACTCAAAAGTCTCCGGAGCTGACACAGAACAACAGATAAAAATAAAAGCAAACACCTGTAGCCTTCTGTAAAGAAGGGCTTAAAAAATTGCATGAAGAGGCCAGAAGAGAGTAAACCCTTGCTTTTAATTTCCTTTTCTCATCATTTTTAGTAGAGCCATATCACTTTCTTTGCTTGTTAGCTTTCTGAATCATTTCTTCAAGAAGTGCACTTCTTCTCTTTGCAGTAGTTCTTCCATTTCCATGTGGCTGTGCAAGTGAGACTCCCTGGGCAGAGATTACTGACAGCTTTAGGAACCTTTGTAACAGCGCAGGATGCAGCACTGCATGGTCAAGCTGGGAGCTGGGCAGATCTCGGCCCTGTGAGTTTGCTTTCTCTGCCCATGCCCAGCTTTGTTCATTTTAGAGGTTTTGCCTTATCCATGTAGACTGTGAGCTGCTGAGGCAGCAACTGTTCCCAGCGGGTGCAGGCAGGGAGCTCTGCACTCTGGTCAGGCCTTGGAGCACAACTGTACCATGAAATAGCAGCAGCAGCAATGACAGTAAGCCCTGCTCTAGGCAGTTAGGTTTCTTTCATCAGAAAGCTGTAAACATATGTTTCTGAAACAAAAACAAGGCCACTCTTTTTGATGGGCATCTCTGTTTTAACTTACTGCAGGAAGTTAGTGAAGAGTTGCCTGTTTCATATTCATATTCATATCATCTCAGCTATTTCAGGTGTATCATAGATTCATAGTTCATAGACTCAGGATAGTTTGAGTTGGAAGGGACCCTCAGATCATCTGGTCCAACCCCCCCTGCAACAGGGACACCTTCAACTAGATCAGGCTGCTCAGAACCGCATCCAGCCTGGCCTTGAATGTCTCCAGGGTGGTGCGTTCACCACCTCTCTGGGCAGCCTGTGCCAGTGTTCCACCACCTTTATCATGAAGGATTTTTTCCTCACGTCTAGCCCGAATCTCCCCTCTTCTGGTTTAAAACCATCACCCCTCATCCTATTGCATCAGGCCCTGCTAAGAAGTCTCTCCCCATGTTTCACATAGGCCCCTTTTAAGTATGGAAAGGCCACAACAAGGTGTCCCTGGGGTCTTCTGTTCTCCAGGCTGAACAACCACAAGTCTCTCAGCCAGCTCTTGCCTATCAACAGCATGGCCCAACTCTATCAACAGCATGACATCAGTATTAAATAGCGGCATACGTACTTAGAGTGTGTAACATACATGGTTATGCAAAATTGCAGCTCCCTAAAAGCTTCTTTTCTGCTGCATGTGACTTCAAGTAGGCATCAGTTCAGCCATCGCCTGGCATGGCATGTGGTTGGTTTGAGTTGATCCACACTAAGCCATGCTGCAGCAAAGTTGTACCGTCTACCTTTAGAGTCCTCAGCATTACCACTGTGGATGCTCCTTAGACTGGCTTAACTACCCAGTTACGGAAGTATTCCCCTCAGTAGGGAATATTTCAAGGCAGCTCCCCAAACTAGTCTGTCTCTTCTGTGTGTCATGCAAAGCTCTTCTGAGGGAGGAACAGCCCTTTTGATTCCTCCCTGGATGTGTCCTTCAGAGGAGATGTGAATGGCTTGCATGGCCTCGACCCAAAGGGAACATCTGCTGGCAAGAGCTCTGCTACCCTGTGAAGAAGAGAGGATGCTGCTGGCTGCCCGAGGATGCCTTCCTGCTTTGTTCTTTGCTTGAAACTGAAGACAACACCGGAAAAAAATGGAGGGGGAGGGAGGGGAGGAGGAGGCACATGGATGAATGACTGGAGAAAGTGAAAAGTGGGCAGAGATAGCCCTCCCCAGCAGAGGTGGGTGGTTTGCGCTTGCTTGCTGCCCACTATGCAGCATTCAAGCTGAGGCTTTTCTTACATGAAGAAGAAAGGGAGAGCTGACCTGAACCAGTCCCTCTCACTCTTTATGGTCTGCGCAAGCATATATTTGCAACCTAGCAGCCCAAGCTTTCTTGGCTGCAGAACCAGCATGTGTGTAGAGGGAAGATAACAGTATTAACTGGGGGACTATGGGGAAAGCCTTCTCAGAACTTATTTATCAAGCAGCTTTCTCCAGCTCTTATCTGGTTTTATATTGTGCCCAATCTGCCAGCTGTGCAGCTGGGAGCCACTTCTTTTCAGGCTGTGGACAACCATCCAGATGGCCAGGGATGTGCTCCTAGACCAAAGCTTCCCATTGCCAGAGCTTCCTTTCTCTTTCCTCAGTGCTGAAGGTGTCCTTCTGCTTTCAGATGTTCAACATCCACAGCTGAGCTGTTAACTTTGCCCTGAAGAAGTCAGAAATATGCGGCACTGATACAGATTTAGTTTTATTGTTCATTATTTCATTATTGCTTATTCAAATATAGGAATCCTGAAGTTTTAATAGGAAAGATTTTGCTCTTTCTTATCAGAATAACGGGGGAAAAAAATCCTTAATGGATTTTTTGTCAATTTTGAATATTGTCAAATTAATTGGAAAAAACCAATGCAATCAGAAGTCCTCAATCACTGTTGGCAAAGAAACTTATCCATGTATAAACTAGAACATTTTACTGAAAAATACCCTGTGATTTTTCTGTAGATACTTTTGTATTTTCATTTTCTCCTAACTCTCCCTTGACTCTGTCTTTTGCAGGTCATGAAAACATACCACATGTATCATGCCGAGAGCATCAGTGCAGAAAGCAAACTGAAGGAGGCAGAGAAGCAAGAAGAAAAACAGATTGGGAGGTCAGGAGACCCTGTTTTTCATATTCGACTAGAAGAACGGCACCAGAGACGGAGCTCTGTGAAAAAGATAGAGAAAATGAAGGAAAAAGTAAATAATCCTTTTATTTAGCTTCATTGGAAGTAAATTCAGTGCATTTCTGACATTCTTTAGCATGATATTAGACAGAGAAATCCAGCTGGGAAATAAAATTAAACAAGGTATATGTAATAAACTATGTATCTTGGGTATAGATAACTTGACAGTTGCCCTCAGAGAGGGGAATACCATATTCCTAGTATAATTCTTACTATATCGTTTGTCACATTGAAACAAAATGCTAAGTTATAATTTTGTATTACATTTGTTAGATGAATAACAGTCTGGCAATTAAGAGTCTGTCTCGTTAAAAGGAATGTGTGCTTGAGTTGTTACCATTTTTTTACGTATCAAAAAATGAAGTAATTTGAATTCATTAATATACAATCTCTCCCCTAGCGTCAAGCAAAATATTCTGAAAACAAGCTGAAATCTATTAAGGCCCGGAATGAATACCTGCTCACCCTTGAAGCAACCAATGCTTCTGTTTTCAAGTATTACATTCATGACCTTTCAGATTTAATTGACGTAAGTAATGGCACATTTGTTTTTATGTTTATTCTGCTCAGGAATAATACCTTTTTCTTTCTCATTTTCAACGGGAATTCATTAGTCATCCCGGTTGCCTACAGTATGCTTATTGTTGATAATATTGTAGGGTATAATCAGCAGACTTTCCCTTCAGCTTTGTATTGCACAAAATGAAGTGCCAGTAAGATACTGAACCCATTCCTTTAAAGTTAGAACATTATGTTTTCTCCTCATATGGCAAGAGGAAAATACGACAGGAATGACATCAAAAAGGCAGGCATTTCCATTTTGTGCTGTAAAAGGATTTCTGGGGTGCAAATGTTTTTTACAAGGTAAGCTTCTAGAATGGGAATCTAATAATGGTATTTAATTCCAAAGAAGGCGTTTCCTCCCTGTCTTCAAAATCATTTAGTTACATTCATTTAGTCATGGAATCAGGTTTACAGTGCTTTTTATTCTTATTTCACATAGCTTACAGAACAGACACAATCAGTCCTGTTCTCTGTACTGTCAACAGAATTCTTACTGATTTTCAGTAAGTTATTGCTGTGAGAACATCCCGGGAGAGTGAGTTTATACACTGGTGTTGACTTGTACCAGCATTTGGCCTCCAGAACCCTCACTGTTGACATTTTTCCATTATACAGAGACATGTCAGCTTACATGCTTTGTAAGCTGTGTATTTGATAAATTTGGAGACAGCAAACACAGTGTCATGAGTATTAATTCACTAGCATTGTAGTGTTAAATAAGTCAATGTGGCCCATCTTAAATCCTAGATATTTAAGTTTGCTTTCTACTACAACAGTATCCTTTGTAATTTACAATAGTAAACAACATTCTCATACAGTCATTTCTGGTGTGGTGTTCATCTCAAAAATAAGCCAACTAAGCTCTGCATAAATTAATACAGCATTTGACAGGAGGTTTCTCATTTCTACTGTCTGGAGAAGCAAAGCCTGATAGAGAAAGGGAAAAATGCCTTCTTGAGATGAATGGACTAAAATAGCTGCATACATGTGTTTTAGTGTACATTTTCTAAATACTGGGAGTCAGTTTGCCATTTCCATTGGGGTTTTTTGTAACTTAGAAAATCTTGCCTTGTTCTGTTACAACTTTCTCCTTTTCCCTTTCAGTTTCTTTCCCTGCTTTTGCTTCATTTCTTTCTTGTTTTGTTCTGAGAAGTGGCAATGTATCTTCTTTCTGTTTTCAGTGTTTCTCAGTGTCTCTATCTCAACATCTCTTCTATTCCCCTTTCCTACTCACTGTTGCACGTTTTCTCTCTTGGGATTTCTTCTAGTTTATTCTGCTGTATACTGTCTCTCTCTAACCTACACCCATGAACCTGCACATCCTGCTTCACCCACCTGGACTGTCCAAGCAATGAAAACATTTACCGGCATCCTGGTAGACAGATGATCGGGGCAGAAAACTAAGAACAGGCAGCATACTTGCCAAGGTGCCGCCAAATGAGAAGTTGTCCCTACCTAATGGACGATTTACATGATACTTCTAAAAGGATGATGGATTTTTAGCCTGTAGTCAGGGCATGTCTAACAAATGTGAACTTTATGAGTTCTTCTTGACTGCTGGAAGGAAGAAAAGGTCCCTTCCCCCCTCTTCTCATCAACCCCACCCCTTCAGAAGCTGGAAAGATGCTCATTTTGTCATCTTTTCTGCCTTCCCTTTTGGAGTTCACCTTTCCCAGTGAGTATCTCTAGTGCCTGTTTCTACATGGTCAAAACATACTTAATTGGAAAATGCACCTGATTCTCACACGCTTCATCAGTGTCCACAGAGGTTGCCATAGCTGTGAAAGCCAAAGGGAGATACCACAAGCCTGGTGCTTCACAAAGAATTGCAAGAGGAGGAGAAGTGAAGCTCTCTGTACATACATACACAAAGGCAACACTCTTTGGAGTCAGTGTATGTAAAGATATTTACACAACCATGAAGACTAGAGCTTTCTAACTGCTAGTTTTTAACAAATATGCATTCTACAATATTTAGTAATGCAGGAAAATAATGCCTACTTTGCATGGCTTTTTCCAAGCCATAGATCAACGTTGACAATAATATTCTTTTGGCAAAATGGCTTTAGAAATTACTCCTCCTTAAGGAATTTAAATGGAAAGTCTAGCTGGCCTTTGCATCACTGTTAAGAGTAGGTTGTAAACACGTGCAACCAGAACTTGCTTCAGAGCCAATCTAATCCCGTTGTGAGCTTGTTTAAATGAAGTGACTTTGAGACATTTGTATTTAATCAGAATATCCTGTGAAAGCATTGGAATCTAGACAAAGAGTGTTTGCTACTTGACAAAGGAAATGCTTTTTGTAAATGCAAAAGTCTTGGCAAGATTTTGGGGTTATATCATTGGAATGTGAGATATGCTTCCCACTGGCCATATGTTGCAACAGTACAGACGTTCTCATTCTTTAAATCTATTAATGCCATCATGAGATTTGGGGTTGCAGAGCAGTGGTAGTGATTTCAGTCTTTACCCTTTCTGTTTTGTTCCCATCTGCCTGACTGCCTCTCCGTGCCTCTCTGAACTCTCTCCCTCTTTCTGCCTGTACAGAAGGGATTACCTTTCCTCTGGATCTGCATTCTAGTTAACATGAAGGGATTTAGATCTCCCCGAGCTGTTGGTATTGCCCATAAATGAAACTGAACGTTTTCCTTTGTTACTGAAAAATATGTTGGATAAAAAGAAGATAAATACATGACGGAACGCAGTCAACTGCTCAGTACTTTTTGTAACAAGATTGGGGAGGGTTGTGGGACTGGGTTTCTTTATTTTCTTTTCTAAACAAAACAAACCCACACTTTTTCATTTGGATTCCACTGCATTTTCATTTGTGAGACTCATGGAAAATCCTAAATTGCAGTTCCTCAGCTGAACTCAGTCTGAACTGTTCAACTCCTTCATTTCATTAACAAAGCTCAGGGCTTCTGACTTAAAATGATGATGTGTTGTTCATCGTAAGCTCTTGGGATAAAAGCAAGCTAAAAATATTGCTTAAGTCTTAGCTGGATGTTTTAATGCATGTGGTGAGTTGAGGGGTGGGACTGACATTTGCAATGGAGTAGAGAGATAAACAGGATTTGATGCACACAGTATATTTCTGTGTTCTGCATGTACTAGAGGAATTGAATATTCTGTTGAATAGTTCTCTGCAGAATTTATAGTAGGTTCAAGTGAAGGACAGGGTTAGGATTTTCTTTATTTGTATCATAAAAATTAGCAAAGATCACTTTTTAGCTAAATTAAATAAGCTTTACCTAGTATGCATACTTTTTTAAGACTGCAGGTTTCAGAGAAGCTGCAGAGCACGCACCCCTGCTAATTTCGCTCTTAGTACCAACATACTATTACTCATTTACATCATGATTTCCATGTAATTGAGTTTATTAGATTTATCTGGGTATAAGGGGAAGACAGGAATCTTTTTTCAGCCTCACTGTGCACTCATATATTCTGAAGATAAGTGCTAGGAAATAGTGATCAAAACAATTTTACTCTAGTTCTGCTGCTGGAATAAATAAAATATTCATGTGTTGGTCTTAGAGTGGAGTTTCTGAATCTGTACTTGCAGTCTGCATGCTTTGGATGGTTCAGAAGTTAGGGAACAGTTAGCTGTTATGAGCTTAATTTATTCTGTAAAGGTTCTGTGTTAATCATTCATAGAACCAAGTTTAAAACTAGGGTAGAGCGTGTACAGCTCATAATCTTTATTACGTAAGTCGTCGTAAATATGACACGTACAACCAGATCCCTTCGATAAATATCGATGTCTGTGTAGCAGGATGATTAAAAACTTAATTAATCAGAGGTTAAGGCTTTTTTATTAATTTCTCTGTCCATTGGCATTAGGTTTTTATTATTATTCCTGAAATAAAATGAAGAGCAGCTTGATTGTTGGTTGAAGCTCTGTGCTGAGCACTGCAGTTTGTTTTATTCAAGTGTAAATATACTCTGGGGTACAATAAAGGCAGTAAATGCTCTTGAGACTGCTTCAGATTTAATTCCAAATAAGAATAAAATGCAAATTATGAAATTAATTTTTCACGCATATCCCAAAGGCATCACTCATCTCCTTCTGCTTTGCCCAATAGAAAGTCTTCAGGAATCCAGAAATGCAATAAAACTCATTGTCTATGACTTCATTCTCTCATTTCTCATCTTCATGTCTTGCTGCACCAACATCTCATCTCCCCTGCCCATAGATTGATAGCAGATCTCATTAGCCATCCGGGCTGTAGCCTTGGCTTGCTGATAGCAAACCTCAGAGATTGATATTTATTATGGCTAACAGTGTGGTTGCTTGCTTGAACTTCACAAACCTTTCTACAAAACTACAGGGTTTTCCTGAAAATGGTGTGTACATGCATGCACGTGAGTGTGTGTGCCTGCATACATGGGTACTTTGTCACAGCACCAGAAAGGTTGGTAGTTCTCTTTCCAAACATGGTCAGACAGGATGTGATGAGGGCAGCAGTTCAGTTGCAGTGATTTTATTCATGCAAAATCTGTTTTTACTTAAATCATTGAAGCAGAATTCCTAATTGAGACATTTTAAATTCCATTCAAAGAACCACTGGTAATAAAGCATTAGTTCAGGTTCTGGATTTAGTTCTTGTTTGTTCAGCTAGCATTGGCATTGCAAGAAATTGCCTTAGTCTGGCAGGATATTCTGCGTCACTTGAATTATTTTTATTGGCTGAGAGGCCGTATTTGTTACCCTGTTCAGCTGTCACCACCTGGAAAAGATGACTGTGGTTACTGAGTAGATTAAGGGTTAAACAATTAAGTTCTTGGTACTGTCACATAAGGACTGCAGTCTTACGTTCTAGCCTGCAAAAAAAGCTGCATCAGAAACCCACACAGCTCACTGTAAATCAGTAAGATTTCTACTAATACTCAGATTAATCTTCTGGAGCCAAAATTCAGGCTTTAGATGCCTGTAGCTTTATAATACATGGATGGGTGGCTATGCTAAACTCGGTATTTCCCTCTATTTCTAATTTCCTCTCAGTTTAATCTTCTGTCAAGTCTCTCTGAAAATAGTGCACATGAAATAAAACAGCTGTCCTGATCTGCTTCCTTATCAGCGCTTTTAGCCTGTCTTTTTCATCCAAGATAGCGAATTAAATATAAGATCTGACTTGACATAGAACAAGAGAAAAACACCAAGAGACTTTTCCTTTTAGAAACAATGTTTTTGGGGCTGGAGATCTTTGAAATATGGATGTGCTTGAGTAGAAAAGTTGAGTACCTGTTTTAGCAAGTGTAACACAAATTCCCATTCTATAAATGCAAGAGAGAGGCTAACCTGTGTGTGTTTGGGCACGACATCTGTTTTCCATTTTCTTTAAATGGTTCAGCATCTGGTTTTTTGCAGAGCCACTGTCCCATCCACAGTAACTACCTGGTGTTCTCGCTAGGACTGAAAGCTTAGTCTTTCTGGCAGTTTTGTTGTGAATAAAACAGTCCTCTGTTGTTAGATTTCAGAGAGCAGCTTGATCACCAGTCATCACTGCACCAATGCAAAGTGTAAGGGGCTTCTTTCTCTTCTACACACAGGTTTAAGTATGGTAAATAGGTTGAAAACTCTTTCCTGTGCAGTGTGCCTGTGCCTGTCTGTCTTTCCCTCTCTCATTTTCTCTCATTTTTCATATAACTAAGAGGAAAAGGAGAGGAACATGATCCCCTGAGTCCTAAGGGTTTCTGAGGGAGGTATGCATATAAGCAGTGCACATATACATATGGTCTACAGTAGACTGAATTCAGATTGCTTTTTTACCCAGTTGCATCACTTGACTTGTGAGTCTTGCAGGGAAGTATGATTTTATATCGCAGGTGGACATCCAGAATGGGTGGCTGGAGGCTGAAGGATGCCCTGAAGCAGCGAGCTCTGTTACTGTACTAGCCAGCCATTAGCCAATGACTGGGACAAATCTCTCTTGGTTGAATAATGAACATTGCTTTGTATGCAACTGTTAGCAGACGGATGCGCCGCTATTGAAATGTTTGTGATACGTTACCTGGGAGCTCCCTGAGCAGAAGCTGAGGGTGTTATTTACCGTGTGATGTGGGGAAAAAGTTAAGGAAAATATCACTTGATACATTCCTGCTGTGACATTCAAAAAATATATTCCGATGTTCCTCTAAAATATTAACCAGTCATGAATAATGCAAGCTGAGGATGTTTAAAATTCAAGAACAAACACAAATTTGTGTTCTGCAAATTAGGTTTCAATTACATTCCAGTGTTACTCTCACCCCTAGAAAAAAGACATAAATTATGGCTTTCTTCATTCAGTAACATAATGTGCATTGCTGGTTCTGTCAGAGCATGGGAAATAAGGTGTTTGCTGTACATACATTTTCACTGTCGAGGAGAGGATGTTAAACCATTCTCACTGCATCTAAAAGCATCCTACATGGGTCACTAATGCTAGAGGCAGTTGTGGAGGTTTTTGTTTGGGCACAGACGTGGTAAGCCAAAATTGTGTCATTTTTATTTTGCTGCTGGCATTGACTTGAATGGTAGAGTAATGTCAGGGTGGGTTTAAATAGATGATCTGAGGCTTACATTTGACAATAATACTGAAAAGCCCACTTGTGTGTGGAGACCCAGACCTTTTCTATGTAAATACAGTGAGTACACATCTGTATCTGATAAATGCAGACATATTGCCATATGTGTTACACTTGATCTCTTTCTAAAACTGTCCTTTCATCTTTACAACAGAATGAGGATACTAAATACTTACTGTCTTCACCCCAGTATCATATTATGATTTAGAAGATATTTTGTAAAATACTTCAAAGACAATAATGTCAGGACAGAAAATTGTAGTAATAGTTAGATATTGAGATGGTGTTTCTTTTTAATCTGTTTCCTTTTTCTTTTATTGTGCTTTTAGTGTTGTGACCTTGGATACCACGCTAGTCTTAACAGAGCCCTAAGAACGTTTCTTTCTGCAGAGTATAACCTTGAAACTTCCAGGCATGAGGGGCTAGACATCATTGAAAATGCAGTTGACAGCTTGGAGCCACGAAGTGACAAGCAGAGATTCATGGAAATGTACCCTACTGCTTTCTGTCCACCAATGAAATTTGAGTTCCAGTCTCATATGGGTGATGAGGTCTGTATACTGACACATATCCCGACCCTGAGTGTTTCTGTTTCTATATAGCAACTCCCTTTTTATGGAGTTCAGTGAAAGCAGTTATTGCTACCCAAAAGTAAGTGTATCAGCAATAACATTTTGCAAAATTGGCAGCAGTGTTCCGAGTTTCTTTGGAGTTCTCAAGCAAAAACTGTTGTATGTTTTTATGTCTGTATTGTTCATAATGGCATTGCTGTGAATTTGCTGGCTAACATATGTTCAGCCCAGCATCCGTATAAATACTGGTTTTATGTCTTAGCTGCTTGCCTCACCCATAATGGAGCTTGTGGGTATTATTTGAGAGCAGTGTTCTCTGAAATGCAGCCGTTTCCCCTTCTTCTTCCCCATTTTATTATCTGGAGGTTTCCAGGGTACATTTTACCCCAGCTGTGCCCTATTCTGCTACACCAAAGGCCAGTAGCAAAGCAGAATGCAGTATCACCTGTACACGTCTTTTATCTGAAGGCAGCTCCAGGGTTTGCATTTCTGTGTGATAAGAGGAGCAACACAAAGCAGTCATAGAACAAGACTGTGCTCTGTAGTCAAAAGATGCGGTACGTAGTTCCGCACCTTGTAACACATAAATACTTTAAATTTAGATGGACACATTTTATTGTATGATTTATTCAGTTTTAATAGATTTAGGAGGAATTCGCCTGGTTTTAAGGACAGCAACCAGAGTCTATTGACCAGTTTTTTAATTCCTTGCATCTTACAGCTCTTCTTGATTCTTTGTTAGGTTTGTCAGGTCACTGCCCAGCAACCTGTGCAAGCAGAGCTTATGCTTAGGTATCAGCAACTACAGTCACGATTGGCCACACTGAAAATCGAAAATGAGGAGGTAAGATCTGTGTCTACAAGGGGTATGCATTGTACACCATTTTCAGGAACATGCTAACCCTGTCAGAAGCTTGCAAATATCTTGATATGGCCTCAATCTGTATGAGCTATTGTAATTTGTAAAATCAAATACTAGTAAATATGCTAAGGTAGATCCTTGTCTACTTTGTAGAGGTTTGGGAACTTCATCCCTTACCCGTCCATACATTCACATTACTGAGTTCTGTGTTTTGCAGATGTTTCAGAGTAAACGTGTTTTTAAAGTTTTGTGGCAGAAAGCCACCATGTAACAGTTACTGCCATTTGTGACCACCCTCTGTACAGTCCTCAAATTGCTACTACTGTAGTACAGAGGAATTTGACTGTCTTCTGTGGTAGCTGAGTCAAAATCCCTTGTGCTATCAGCCACAGCTATTTCTAAACGGGAGTACTGAATGGCTGCGACAGGAATAGCTCACCTAGTAAAATAAAATGCCTCTTTTTTGTTGTAATAGACAGAAAAGCTGTAGCATTCTCTTTCCCCTGCTCTGGCAGCAGAGAGAGAGAGGCCTCCCGATGGGTTTAAATTCCACTTTGTTAGAGGCCCTTAGTTTAAACGAGAATCTATTCCTAAATTAAAACATAGGGATCATTTAATTTCTTGGTGAGGTTTGGTGATAAGTTTTAAGCATTCTGGTTTTTCTCATTCTATGTTATATGCTGAGTGCCTAGAACTAAGTATTAGTGTCCATGAAACATGCCTTAAAAAAGCCCCACTTGAATTCAGATAGTATCTCAAGGTAACAAAGACAAAAGGTAGGCGAAAGATAGTTTCTTTCAGTAAAGTGAAGTGCCAGGGATGTAGGGAGAGGAATCATGTAGGCAGGCATGGTTAGGATATTTGGCTAACTGGACATGCGTGTAGAAATGAGCATGATTTGGTTAAGCTGACTTTACTAGAGACTCTTTCGAAGCAGAACTGGGAGATAAACCACATTGTTGTGAATCTTGCCTATTACTCTATTACATTGCACTGAATGATGGTGCACCATAGCTCATAGGAAGTGCTGTAAAAGTGGTATAAATTGTTCTTTCTCCAGGCCCCCTCCTCCAGCTGTGATTCCACTTCTGCAGTTTAAAATCACTGTGCTCTTTACCATAGCAGTCAAGTCACAGATTTTTATCATGGAAGAACATGTTGTTCTGGGAGACAGCTCCCTGGATGTACATACTCAGTCAAACACATTGACCACACTTCGGAGAGTTGACCCTTCAGAGCACTGTGTCATTTCTCTTGCCTCCCAAACTAGGCACCACAGTCAAATCACGTCACATTTAAATTCTAATTGCAGGAAACAAATGCTAGAAAGTGCTGTACAGTCAATATGAGTACATCCGTGTTTGTGGATTGGACCATGGTAAAGCAGAGAACTAGATAGGAAACATAATCATGTCATTCTTCTGTTATACTTTATTTGTTACGGTACACCTAATTTTTCACATTCACACACCAGTTTGTTTGAGGGAGTGTGCCAGAGAATTATTTAGAGTAATGAGCTTCCCTACTAAGCTGTTCTGATTTGAGCTTGCATTTGGGAAATTGTGCTTTTCAATGGCAGGTTAAGAAAACAACAGAGGCTACCCTGCAGACAATACAAGATATGGTCACCATTGAAGACTATGATGTGTCAGAGTGTTTCCAGCACAGTCGCTCAACAGAGTCTGTGAAATCAACAGTCTCTGAGACATACCTGAGTAAGCCTAGCATTGCAAAAAGAAGAGCTAACCAGCAGGAAACAGAGCAATTCTATTTCATGGTACGTTGGTTACTTCCTCATTCAAATGACACTGACCAAATACCTGAAGTAAACGTTATGTAGGAGCTCCTGGAACTTATGTGCCATACATAGTAATAGATTGATCTGCATCTCTACAGAAATTCAGAGAATATCTGGAAGGTAGTAATCTCATCACAAAACTCCAAGCAAAACATGACTTGCTGCAAAGGACACTTGGAGAAGGTAAATACAATAAACTGAAAAATGATTCCAGAATATACAATGAACCACTGAAATGCGAAAGGTGTGCAGGAAAAAAATTACAAAACTTAAAGCTTAATTGTCCATTAAGCATAGATTTGATTTTTACCAGTCATAGCTTTGGTGTAGTGCTAAGAGTAGACACTATAAATTGATTTTATTTCTTCACCAGTTATTTATTTCCACTGCATAGACGTTTAGACAAGTGCTTATATTTGGAATGGAACTGTGAATGAAAAATCTGGTGTCTGAAAGGAGAGCTGACAGTCAGTGCTCCATGGTTTGAGAGCTGTGACAAATGTGCTTTTTCTACTTCCTAATGAATTCTGTTGACTTGAGGGTTTTTTAGGAGTTGGGCAAGAGCGATGTTGTTTGAAGCATACAAAATTATCCATGGTGCATCTCTTACAGTGGACTCACTGGTGCACCATTTCTTTGCACATGGACATGAATGTGCAGCCTAACAGCTTAATGATGCATTTATGAAAGGTACATGCTGAAATTCTGATCTCACTGATTTCAGCAGTGAGATTCTTAGGGACTTAATTTTCTGGAAAGTATTTGTGTGTTGTGAACTGGAATGAATACTCCATGAATAGCTCTGCCCCCGTTGATTATCATTTTTGCGTATAAAATTATTCTATTACAATACAGTAGCTCAAATTATGTTAGCAGAGAATTATCCATTGTCCTGAACACTCTCCACAATTTTTGAAAATACACCTTCAAATACAAACCAAGTCAACAGATGTCCATGATCAAATGAAGTAAAGCTGACTTAGGGCAGTAATGAACCAGGCACTATGCTCAGCTCCAGCCCTCCCAACAGGAACTTCCTCATGGACTAAAGGGAAAAGGAGTATCATACTACAAGTCTTGAGGAGTAGCCACGCAGAATGTTACAGACTTGAGAGGAAGTGAATTACACTGCAAAGAGTAAAATCCCTCTCCTGAAGGTTAAAGACTATAATTCAAAGATCAGACTCCAGAAACGAGACTTGCTCTCTAAAGAGCATCTCTAAAGGATGTGTCTATTTATTTTCATTAGCCTATGAAGTGCCTGTTGTTGTTAATCAGATCTCTTCTTGCTTTTAATATAAAAGCAGATCCACAAATCCAATTGTGAAGGGTTCCTAAAGAGCTATTAACAGTTCAGTGGCTGTGACCCAGAGCCCTTGTCCAGGGAGTGACTGAGGTTGGGGGTAGGAAATAAACAGCATTTTCTTGCAAGGCTGGATGGTAGAAGATGGTAGCTGGTTTTAAACAGCTAACTGTGTGTTCTTTCTCATGGAATTTTTGATTTAATAGGATTTTCATTTAATGTGTGCATTGAACAGTTTATTTACACACAACATTGTGTGGAGGATCTTAGTCAGAAGAGGACAATTTTCTTCCAAAGACTCACAGAAAATGTGTTTGGAAAAATTAAGTGTATGTTTTTATTTGGAAGCCAGGTAAAATGCATGATCATTCACTGAAGGGAGAAGGATGCATGTTGGAAAGAAATAAGGAAAACACAGTATGAAAGAAAATCCAAGGAAAAGCTTCTCAGCAGGGTGACTTAAGTGATAAACTGCTGTTAGGCTCTGGGCTTTTCTGCCTTGCTCAGGCATTTTTGGACCATTCTGTTTGAGGAGTTCCCTTTGACCCACCAGCTGTAACCCCAAATAGTTAATCTGTGTTGCCCACAATGGCTTTGCACGTATTTGTTGTTGCATCATCATATCACATACAAATAGTACCCAAAATGTACATTCAAAGCTGACAGTTCAAGCAAAAGCCATCATTCTTGCAGGTTAAAAAGTCCAAGTGCCCTCTTCTGTTGAGGAATGTCTTGCATTAAAATGCACATGCCTGGGAAGGAGGAGCTGGATTCTGTACATTCCTTGAATAGGGGTGATTGAGAAGATATAATTACAGTGGAATTGTGAACATTATTGCTCTAGCTGGTGTAGAAATTAATCTGTAGGAAGTGCATTGCTCTTCTGCTCCACTCTAACTGCCTTTTCTGGAACCTTTTGTGTCAGCAAGGCAGCAGACAAATAACACAGGGTGCTATGCTAAGTAATGCAGGAGAGAATGGGGGAGAGGGAGAGGATAATCTGAAGTGTAAGTTCTCCTTTGGCACCCTCTCTTGCTTTTATTTAAATATGTACAATTTTAGGATGTAGGCTGAATAAATCCAGATTTCCATCTGGTGTCCACATCATTGACAGTGTCTGGCTTCTGTTCCAGTTCATCACCAGCCTACTATAGTCTGTTGCTGTTTATGGACACAGCAGATAGATACTCATGATCTGCCCAAGGAAGGTGGATGAAATGCTCTGTGCTGAGTCTGCGTCTACAACTTTGGAAAAGTAAATGAGAAATACTCAAATTGATGCTAAACATAGGAAGGTCACTGATACTCAGATTAATTCTGACCCAAGGCTCCTCCATTGGATGAACAAATGAACAAAGCAGAAGGAAATGCAAGGCAGAGAACAAGCAGTTGTAAAAAGAACTTGCCACTGTGTCCCAGATAGGTTTTTGTCCTAATCTGTTAAATGTCAGAGATGTGTTTAGAATACCACAGATGTTGGATTTGTAACATCTTTTTTTTATTAGCTTATATTATCAAGATTCTTAAACTCAATGGGCTTCCCTCAGTTATATGAGTAGGAAGAAGTTCCTAGCTTACCCTTTTTCTGTCACAGGTTATTTTACATACTCTCATTTCGTCCCTTTTTTCCACCTCTCTAAAAGAGATGCCAGCAATCTTTACATGTCTTATTAGTCAGACATTTTGCCCAGAGTTTATCCTTTGTGCCACCTTCTGTGGATTTCCACTTTTCTGGTTCTGCAAAGCATATATTCAGATTAGGGTTTTCAGTATTTCAGATGCAGCTGGACATTGACACATACTGTTATGCTTTGCATACCACTGTTTTCCATTCTCTCAGCAGTGTGACAAGCTTTCAAATTGAGTGGTGTACTTAGACCTAACAGGAGTGATGCTCAGGGTGGTTTTCAAAGTCACTGTAATTATCTGTAGTTTTGTTGGCTGCATAGGTGTTTAATTCTTTCTTCCCTAATAGCTTACTTTAACCTGTTATACTGAATTTCATTTGCCATTGTGTGTCTTGTTCCTTAACATGGTTAAACCCCTCTGAAGGGCTTCAGAGTTTTGTCAGGACTTGATACAAAAGCATTTCAGTCATCTGCGCAGTATTCTGCCTCCTGTGATCTCCCCAGGACCTCAGTAGATGTATTATGTATTCCATAAGTGGTCCTAATGGGAAGGCTTGAGTAAATGACTGTTACACTCTTGTCATGATGAAAAAAACCCCAAACCATTTAATTCCACTCAGTTTCCCTTTTCTTCACTAGTTTTTGATCAATGAGAATATTTTGCCACTTCATCCATGGCTGTTTAGTTGCTCCAGTTGCCTCTTGTGAAGAAACTCAACAGGCGCCTTTGAAAGTCTTAAGTAAATTAATTCAACTGATTTTCCTTTATCCAACTGACATATTCAGAGTTCAAATAAATTAATAGGGCACAATCCCCTTTGGGAAAACTGGGCTGGTTGGAACTTACCATACCATGATGTTCATACTGTTCCGTTATTTTGCTTTTCATTGTCATGAGCTGACATGGTGCACATGCCTGACTTAGTGGTCTGTTGCTGTGCAAAGGCTACACAGGAACCTTGCTGGCATACAGTGTTTGTTTCTTTACAATTCTCTGCAGTTCTCTGTGCATTTCCCAGTGGTAGCATTGTATTTCTTTCCTGCAATACACAGACAAAAGAGAGGAAGGAGTCTGTCAATCGCAAGCCATTGGTGCCTAGAGCTCTGTATTTCCAGCACTGAACAGGTTTAGGCACAAGGGGAGATGTAATCCAGTCTTGGCACAGCCCTGTTTCCATACTGATTTAGCCACTAAAATACTTGAGCACAAACAGTAGGCGCTGTTTGGATTTCTACTTCAAATTATTTACAATATCAAGTGACTTTAATATACGGTCAGGCTTCTTAAAAGTTGTTGATATCATGGGTTGTGTTTGTATTTTGAATGTAACTGTGGAGACGGTAAATAACTGCACTGCCCTGTTTGTTCTATAATTGCATATCTTTTGCTGGTAACATGAAAGTTAGGGTTAAAAGTAACTTGGAAGAATAATTTAGATTTAAAAACAAGAAGCCTACAAATGATTGTTTCATGTTTATTAAACTTTTCTAGGTCACAGGGCAGAATACATGACAACAAGGTAAGATATCGTTGTTTGACTTAATATAGAGTTACAAATGTAATAAAATCTTAGAAATTACACAGTTTAGAGCAACTTCATAAGGGTACACATCATCCGCTTTGTTGCTGCTGTTCCATAAATTGTGTACAGTCCCTGTGTGTTTTAACATTCAGCATTTCTGTTGCAGCATGCTGTTCATTAAGAATGCTCATCTTCCTCATTTGTGTGAGCTGCTTAGGCCAGTGTCAAGGGTGGGCAAAGCTGGGAGGTCCTTAAAAATATTTGTGAATCACACATCAAATGTAGAAGTTGCAGGAGGCTTTTTGGTGCTAGAAAAGAAGTATTTTTTCAGTTGCTAGAGATACCTTGCCTCACATGGTTTGTAATTCACTTTGTCAGGATATATGGTTCAGAAGAACCTAATACAGAGATGAATTTAGGGGATACGCTGCATCTTTGGTAACATAGCTCTGGACAGGAATACCTGCCCAACCCAGCATCCCTGTGCTCAATGCTTACATGTGTCTGTGTATTCACAGAAGGATAAGGAGCACAGTGTTGTATCTCCCTGTTTTATATAGCAGATACTTTTTCAGTTGCGTAATGCCATATCTGTAACTTGCCTCCAGACAAATGCAGAGGAGCACTGCAGGCCCCAGTGTATCAGATGTGGAGGGGGCAATGGCAACTGTTTGAATTTGCAGCTGCCACTTGTGTGTGTTATAGAATCATAGAATGGTCAGGGTTGGAAAGGACCTTAAGCTCATCCAGTTCCAACCCTCCTGCCATGGGCAGGGACACCTCACCTTAGACCATGTTGCCCAAGGCTCTGTCCCATCCGGCCTTGAACACTGCCAGCGATGGAGCATTCCCAACTTCCCTGGGGAACCCATTCCGGTGCCTCACCACCCTCACAGTGAAGAATTTCTTCCTCATATCTAACCTGAACTTCTCCTGTTTAAGTTTGAACCCGTTACCCCTTGTCCTGTCACTACAGTCCCTAATGAAGAGTCCCTCCCCAGCATCCCTA
>JAOEHY010021025.1:5804-27260 GCA_025447955.1 Psilopsiagon aurifrons
GGAAGGAAGGAAGGAAGGAAGGAAGGAAGGAAGGAAGGAAGGAAGGAAGGAAGGAAGGAAGGAAGGAAGGAGAAATGATTTCTTACATAGTATGTATAAATCTTCAGACATCACAATAAGTGTAGCAAGCCAAGCACACAAAATAAATTATGTATATTTTGAATCATTGTCTGCAGCAAATGACCGTAAGAATGAGCAAGAGGAATACAGTCTTTTCATTTGCCTATAGTCATGCTTTTCTGATTTCTTGAATTATTTCAGATTATTTGGCCAGGAACCAAATCAAAATTCACTGGAATAGATAGCTATGCCTATAGGAACAAGCCCTACTTCAGCATGGTCCAAAACATCTGAGATGAGGAAAAGAAAGAGAGAGGAAATACTTTTTCTTTATTTCCAATAACTTATTTCTCATGCAAGGCATAAAAAGCATCTCTATCCTGCTGAAGGTACTTGGGAAGCCCTGGCACAGCAACTTGAAGACCTGTGTTACTACTTTTGTCCATCTTCCATCTGTGTGAGCACTTCACTTTTAGGTGCATTGTGTGTCCTGACATGGATATTTTTGATTCAAGAGCTGGCCTAAATAAATAAAGAGCAGATCACTGAAAATTTTGGGGTTTTTTTCTTGGAAAAAATTCCATATTTCATTCCAAATCAAGCAAACACTTGGCAGGCCCTAACCCAAACATTTCAGTCAGTACTGGTGCTTCCCCAAACACATCCTCCTTTAGTCAAATGGTAAGGACATTTACCCAAGCTGTGGAATATTCATGTTCAAATACAAACTCTATGTAAAGTTATTTCATTTTTATCATCTGCCTTTTGCATGCCTTGCTCTTGAAGCGATAAGGGTTGGCAAGACATAGTTCCTCCCTCCCTTGTTCACAGCACAGAGCTTTGTGGAAAACACTGGGCTTTTGCCATGAGGAGGAGTTGGATTGCGCCTTCTACTCTCAGCATGTCTTACCTTTCAGCGTGCGTCCTGTCGCCTACTTTTTTCCTGTGAATATCTGCATGTTAATAGTGGATGGCATAGCACCACCAACCCACTCTGAGGAAGGTCTGACTGCAAATATCCTTTAGCCTTGTAGTTTGGACCCTGTCCTTAGAGGAGCTGGGAGGAGAGGAGGAGGAAAGGGAGATGAAAATCTTTTTCAGGAAGAGAAAGTTTTTAAAACTGGGTATTCCACATTCCTGCTGGATTGGCTATTGAGTAAGTTACAGAGATGCCTGATTCTCTTCTATTCATCTAGCATAAAACAACGGAATGCACATTACCCAGCAAGTTCAGACAAATAGCTTTAGGATGCTAAATCTGCATTTTCTCTTGAAGAAATAATCCCTCTCCACAACCCCACTTCCAAAGGGATTAAAAAGAATCTGCCAGCCTATCCCTCCCGTCTTGCCTGTACAAAAGCAGCACTCCGTCAGAACATTTATCTCTTGAGTCAGGATAGTTATCCATCTAGTAAATAAAGTATTTCTTAGTCCTAATAAAGAACAACAATTCATAGTTAATGTCTTTAACAAGAACTTTTGATACAGTTCCAGAAAAATAAACCTGCAACTAATATCTTGGGTTTGAGAGTGTTACCGCTCTTGGCAAGTCAATCTAGTGCATGGGTTTGGAGTGTAAGAAAGACAATATAAACTCCGTGGGTAGGATTTCTTAAAATGCATGCAGAGAGGAGCAGTTCTAAGGGGCAGAAAGAAGGGGTAGGGGGGAAACTACTGCTTCTCTCTGGCACAGCAATCCCTGACTTGTCCCTGAGCAGAAGGGAGCATTCATGTTCCATTCCTGTCCCTAAAGCAGTGACACGTAAGTGCGCTGTAGCTCCTGTAGCTCCTGTCTCAGATAAAACCCTTGCCTTCCACCTCACCTTCCTTATTCCACTCTGCTGACCATAGGAAGGCCCCAAAGGACAGCTCCACTCTGAGCAGTGTGAAAGCTTCTGTGGAGTTCATGGCCAAGAAGTGCAGAGAGGTGTGGGAAGCATGAAGTGTACAAGAGGACACAACAGGAAAACAAATATATATGGAACACAGAGAGCAGAGAATGAAGAAATTATTCAGAAGCAGTTTTGTGAGAAGAACAGATGGATGGAAATGCTAGACAAAGACTGCAGCAACTGTCCTGGGTACAATGTGATGGGGTCGCAGGGATGGAGGTAATTGCCTATCACTCCAGTCACAGGAGGAGGTGTTTCTCACAAAAATAGTTCAGGAGCACAATAGGATGAGAGCAAATGACTTAACCACTTGCTAAGCATCTTCCTGTGCAACTTAGTGTGGAAACAAATGGCCTTCTGGAAGGACTGGACTTCCACAATTAAATGTTTTGGATATCACTCCTGTGTCTGTCTATATCAGTGGGTACTGCTGAGACTCCCTGTTGTGGACACATGTCCCACTGTCAGTCAGGGCAACAAGCGGTCACTGGATTATCCTTTAGCCATGCCTGGTGAAGCCAGACAATACAATACAGGAGGCCTTCAGCTGTTGCATGTTGTTAAACACGGATACCCAGTTTCTGAATGGAAGTCCTAGAGACTTTGTGGAGGGAAAAAGTTCACAGGATGGAAGAGGGCAAACAACTATTCTTTTGATAGGGATGGGCTCTGAAAATAAAATGGTAATTTTTCCAGGTAGGTAAAGTGTAGGTATGCTCATGGCGCAAAAAGGTATTCAGTGCAAAAATCTCCAAACTACTGTAGCTGGCTGTTGAACTAGAAACAATATAGCTACTTCATCACAGCACTTTATGAGCACAGTAGATTTTAATCATCTGATTAAAAAGGCAAAGCTTCTTATGTTGTCCCTGACAATATGCCAGAATTGCTACCAGCTGGTCCTGATCTAGTATTTCCACACAGAACTATGCTCTGTCATGTAGTTCTACAAATAAACCATTTAGCTTGTGAGTCTTTTCCCAGTTCTCCATTTCAGAATCTGGAAACATCTTAAGTATCCCTAATGATGTCTCCTGGAATCACATCCTGCTTTATGAGCCCTATAAATCCCATTTAAAAAACAGCTTCTTACAAATAAGTACCGGTAAAGTGTTATGTTGAAAAAGCTTGGATAAACAAAGACCTGAAGAAAGATCAAGAAACAGCTGATCAAGAACTCTTTTTGTGTGTGTTCCCAGTGTCCCATAACCACAGTTTGTGGCGATCACCTCAGACAGTGCTTGGAGTGCAATTACTGGAGAGAAAAAAAATATATACATATACATTCAGTGCAGTCTGAGCACCTACAAGCAGAAGGAGGAGGGGTCATATTTGGTCACACAGTCACAAGTCCTGAACAAGTAGTAATGGCTCATAACATAGAATTACTGTGACTTGCACCCAGCTTTATTTTTGCAGGGGGTGACTGCTCAGCTGCAATTCCCTTATATTGTTTGGCAATGCAGGGGTATGGATGATCCCACAGAGATGGATTCTTCTCATAAATGCACAGCAATGGGATACAAATGATCACAAGCTGTAGTAAAGGAAATCCTGGCAGATAAAAGACAAAAATGAAAAAACTTTTCCACTGTGACAGTGGTCAAGCACTGAAACATGTTGTCCAGAGAAGTTTTGAAATCCCTGTCTCAGAATAGATGGGACATGGCCCTGAGCAAGCTGATCGAACTGTGAAGCTGGCCCTGCTTTGAGCATGGGCTTGGATGAGATGGAGGCCCCTTGATACTGACCTCCCTTCTCCCCTCTGTTCTCACACAGAGTAGCTTCTCCTGGATGGACAGGTCATTGCTCACCCAGTTACACACTGGTCTCTCATACTGCTTGTAGTATTTTAGCGCT
This sequence comes from Psilopsiagon aurifrons, assembly GCA_025447955.1. Taxonomy (NCBI): domain Eukaryota; kingdom Metazoa; phylum Chordata; class Aves; order Psittaciformes; family Psittacidae; genus Psilopsiagon; species Psilopsiagon aurifrons. Next base: position 9,617 of record JAOEHY010021025.1, read on the forward strand.
TAACTTGCAGTCAGCCTGTGAGAGATGAAGTTTAGTTTGCTAAATCTCAAGCACCAGCCAGGAGTGACCAAGGCCACACTCTCCCCTCACAGTTCTGCACAAAGTGAGGGTCCTGAAGTTATGAATTATGCTTCAGGCATAGCGCTTTGTAAATCCAGGCATGTAAGGGGAAGCTTGAGTTTACATGGTGAACCAAGGCTCTTTCCAGCATCATTTCTTACCAGCAGTCCCTCAAGGTCACACTGTATTCCTTGTCAATTCAATTCTCTCTTTTCGTCACAGCAAAACCAGAAAAGTATGACTGCATCTGTCATATAACCATCACAGCCCAACAGCAGCTGTGTCTGCACAGATCACAGCCACTCTGGATAGAGTCCTTTACATGTACATGACAACTAATGACTTGCCTCTAGGAGAAGTCCTGAAATTCCTGCTTGCACAACTGCTTGCATCCAAGGCACAGCTGAAGCAGCAAAGCCCATGCCTTGCCTAGCCAGACCTCAAGTGTTACTGAAGAACTGTTTAGATTTGTTCATCCCTCCATTTGCTCAGAAGACTTAACATTGCCTAGGAGCTCCTAAAAATGCCAGGATTTGAGCTGCTTACCAGCAATCACTTTTCCTTCTTTTATCCCAGCTGAAACCTAGCTGTGATTAATATTCACGTGTTCTGATGGATTCTCTCTAAGCAGTACTAACAGACCACTCAAAAGCCTTCAAGGCTTCAATCTTTTTGATGTGGTTTTGCTGGCTAACATAAAACCTGAATGAAATTACAGCCTGACTCTAAGCCATAGAACATCATCCTCTTTAAAATCCTAGATCTTCCTGACATAGCAATGGGCTGCTCTGGAATATTTATCTTGGTGGTTTACATTGCAAAACAGGCAGGGCAACATCCTACTTGGTTGAGACAGAAGGTGATGGGATCACCTGTGCAAGGCTGCAGCTGAACCTTCTGCTCTGCCACAAGTACTCCCATGCATGCTCGTTTTCTGTGGTAGTGGAGGTCTCAGGAAACACTAATTAAGAATAGCAACCAAGTCTGCCTTTCCAACCAGAGCCTTCCCAAATGAGAGATTGTGGGAGCCTTGCCAAATGAGAGACTGTGGGAATTGCATGGATGGATGCCAGATGTGGTGGCCTCCACAGACCATGAGACAAGTTATCAGTGTGCAGCTAAGCTGCCCAGGTAATGCCCAAAGCATCATGCTGCACTTAGGGATAGCAGCAGAACTGGGGTGCTACCAAAGCTGGGGATTTTATTTATAAGAAGGTTTGTCTTGTGAGAAAAATAAGGTAAAACCAAAGTATTTTGGGTATCTAGTGCAGTGATGACAGTTAATAATAATTGCAAAAGTAGATTATGTGAACTTTTGTTTCATGCTTCAAGGAACTCCACAGTACATTGTAAGAAGTCCTTTCTAAGTTACTTCATCACACCACAGGGACTTCATCTGAGCCTAAGTCATTCACTAGACTGAGCACCTAACATGCAATACTAAGGTGAATACTGAGAAATTTTTTAGGATCGCCCCTGCCTCTGAGAACAGGCATTAGGAAGGGATCCACCTTGTGCTTGGGGTGAAAGAAGAGGTGAAAGGAAGGTTCCAGCGCTGCTTTTCCCCTGCTGTTTTTTCCCAGCACAGGGAAAGGATCCCAGCCACACCAGGGGCTGTGCAAGGCTTTGCCTTGTAATAATACATGCAATATTCTTACATGCCCCTTATAAACTCCAGGAATTGATGCCTAAAATAAAGGAAAGTCATTTAATGGATGCAGTTTACCTTAGATGTGAGTCATAAGGGTGCTTCTTAAAATATTGTACTTATAAAGCCACCAAGTGCTTCAGATACTACCTGAAGAGCATACAAAGATCTTGGTAGTGTTTCTCTCACAGCTCACACAGTTGCTTTTATTATGTTCTTCTGACAGCTGCAATTTCAGTTCTCTAAATATTATATTCAACCAAATTATACGGTCAATACAAAGTGAGTCTGATCTGGCTTGCAATGCCATCCCGTTAGCATAACTCTCTAAATGGACTTTCTTTGACAGCCCAATCATTCAATGCTCACTTCAGAGTGCCCTAGTGTTAAACATGTGACAACAACAAGCAGAAAAACTTAATGCCCTTAGAAAAGGTCCCACAAACAAAGCTAGTTTTATGTCTGTCCTGCGGTATCTACAAGAGTATATTGCTCAGAAAACATGAAAGGCAGCTTAGCACCCAGACTTGTAGGGAGAGGTTGGCAATAAAACTCTTTCTCTGATTAATCCCTTTGTGGGAGCGTGGCCCAAAACTATCATACTTTAAAGAAAATGTCCGCAAGCTCTGACATGCAACAGATACTTGAGTTTTCAGCTGGCCTATCTACGTGACTTGTGCCTTAGTTTACTGAATAAAACCTAAAAGCTGAAAGGCAAGGCCCACATGGATATACTTAAGAAAAGTCTTTTCTCCCTGTCTCCCCCCTCACTGAATATTTCAAATAGGGACAAGTTTGGTAGGGTTTGGGGTTTGGCTATGAAGAACTCTGCCCAGCAGCCTGTTTGCTGGGTGGAAGAATGGAGGCATTTAGCATGGCTCTTGTTGATCCAATTATAATGGATTTACATTAACAAAGTGGAGCAGTGAGCAGAAACTTTCTAAGTGGAAAGGTCTGCTTCAGTTGCCCTGTTACCATGTTTGCATGTGTCTGCCAAATAAACAATATCTCCTGCTGGGTGATTGGAAACAAGTGTAAGAAGTTCTGGGTATATTATGCTAATCCTTATGGTATAATCTCTGCTCTACAAAGACTCCTTCAACCACCGTATCTGACATGGTTACACAGCGAAGCCTGTGGGTTGGCAGCGAGAACGGGGTACATGGCCACCTTCAGATCCCACCTGGCGCTGGGCTGCAGATGGAAAACTCCTGGGGTTTGCACCCTGCCCACCAGCTTCCTCCTACAGAGTCTTGTCCTATGCAAAGCTTGCAGGCAGTGAGGGATGTTTTACAGAGGGTATTAGAGCACGGACAGACGGAGACCCAGGGCATGGAGATAGCGTGGAGCCCCAGGGCCCTGCAAGAGGGTCAGTATCACTCCTGCAGCCTCACATGGCTGTGCTCGGCTAACATTGGCAGCTGCCATTAGCTTGGAAGTTAGGTGTGCTCCTTATACTAAGAAAGGTTGAGAGGTGTTTGCTGCTTTGAAGGCTTTGAAGCCCTATGGTAGACTCTGTTACCCTTTTCTAATATGCAGCAATGCAGAGAAATGCCCTCCTTGCTGTGCCTAAACAAGTTAATAGTAACGCTAGGTGTTTTAAAAAAATAAAAGAAAAATAAAGGGGAGAAGCTGGAATCCATTGTTAAGCTGTAAATACAACTCATGTCCTGAAAACTCTGAGCTTATCTATCTTCTATTAACTTTGAGAGGATCACAGTGGTTTACAATTTACGCTTTACAATTACGAAATGAGCTTTGGTACAGCACAGCATGGAAAACAAACCTCTGATTGCCAAGCTGTGCTAAATTAATAACACAGCTTTATAGTCTTTGGTACCCAAATTTCTCTCCTTGTCTTATGCTGCACTCAGTTCTGTGCCAGTCCACTGGGTGTGCACTGGTCAGACTTGACACTGGATATTACTTACTTGTTTGAAGGAAGAATGGTCATATAAGATTTTTTAATTATTATTATTTTCTAGGAAAAGGAACAGTGGCTCTTTCTGTCTTCCCAATCTCTTCTGGTTACTTTTGTTCTTCCATTGCCATCTGCATCCCTGATGGTTTTTATCCATGTGCTTAAGCTACTTCCTTGCTATCAGAGGATAAGACAACTACATGTTTTCCTTTCCCACTCCCTAAAACATGGAGTAGAAAATTGCCTGAGACTAGTATGAGTATTAAAACAAAAAGCAGTTGAACAGCTCTCCTCACAGAGGTGTACAAACTTCTGCTCTCTCTTTCACACTCAAGGTAGATCTATATGCATATGAAGATCAATGGGACTGAGTGGCAGAGCAGAGAAAAATTACACAAAACCAAGACCCCCACCACAACCACATATACAACACACACCTCTGGCAGAGGAGCTGAACGCTGCCTTGCCCCATCCCAGCATGATGTGGGAGTAACTGTTGCTTAGGGCTTACTTGTAGTGACAATTGTGTGTCTCCTCATGGGAAGCAGCAGGAGTGAGGAATTTCACTTACAAATGCAGGTATTTTTCTGGAATTCTTCCTTTTCAGCCTCTTTTCATTGTCTTCATGGCACTTTCCCATTATTCCTGCAATAGGAGTGAAACAGAACCTTCAGCTACCAGCTAGGAAGGGCTTATTTTCCAGGGTTAACAATGATGTCTTCCCAAGACTCACCTTGTCTGGCTCTCAGGGGAGACCCTTGTCTGGTACATGAAGGTGAATCTGAAAGTGTCCAGTGATCAGTCCCAGAGCCTGATGCTTCCTATTACTCGCAGCACAAAATGTGTTGTTAGAACCTCAAGCTTCAAGCTCCCTGTGCCTTAAACCTGCATGAGCCATGCCCACACAGCCTAACCTTTCGGGCTTTGGTGTTTCAGTGCAAAATAAGCCAGAACAGCTCAGGCAACCTAATCTCCAGCACTGAGCAACTATCCAAGGGTCCCAGGGCACAGAGGACTCAGTGTAGATGCTGAGTATTGGGAAGCACCATCTCCAGGTGTGCTTCCTGTCCTTGGGGAATGGCACTAGCTTCCCAGTTAAACTCAGCTGTCATGGCCTGGGGGACAGACGTGCACACACCACCTCCCTGCAGAAATCAGTCCAGCAGCCAGGATCCAGGCAGCATAGGACTGCTGCTGCCCCAGCCTCTGAGCCCCATGCAGATGCAAACACCGGCCCTGACAGGTTTAGCTCCTTAGACAGCCACTGCAGTGAGGGCAAATCCATTACCAACAGCATAGACTTGCAGCCTCAGAGATCCTGCTGCATATCTCGCTGGCAGATATTATCTGCAGGCCTCCCACTGCATAATCCAGCCTGAGCATCCTCTTCCCATGTGGATGGATAAAAGACAATGGGAGAGAGCTGAGGAAGGCAGGACCTGAAAGCTGCATGTGGTCCACTGATGAGTGATGCGCAGCTGCTCCACTGCCCTTAGTACCCTTTATTAAGCAGGGGAATGGGAGAACTACATGGCAGACACTCTGAGCTTAAATACCCCTGGTGTATCCCAGGAGCGTTGTTCAAACAACAAAGGACAGGGAAATACTGTGAGGTAAGGTATAGTGAAGATCACTTCTTCAGTCTTGGCTGCAGCATTGGAAAGGATGCAGGAGACATAAGTCCAGAAGAAAAGCAGAACACAAGGCAGCATGACTGTCCCAGCACTTGTGTAGCAATGCCATTGCATCAAACCTCAAAGCTCACACAGACTCTCACCAGCACCATGGATCAGGCAAAAGTACTTGTAGTGGCATAAAGAGACAAGACACATCAGTTAGCAGGGCCTCACCACCCCACCTGCGTTCACTCTAGTGCTCCTGCTCCCAGATCCCACTGTACTCCACCACACATGCAAATCCTGGATGCCTCTAGCTGTAAATCTTGGTTCATCAAGGATGGGATAGCCTGAAGTTCAGTAACTGGTCTGTCAGTGGTAATCTTGGGAAAACAGCACTAGTTGTCCATTGCAAACTTTCTCTCTCCTTCTTTCTTAATTTTTATGTTAGGGGCATTATTCCTTTTACAGGGAAGACCTGCTGCTGTCCAGTTACTAACACTCATTTACTACTGTCAGCTCACAGAGTTAGCAGCAATAGATTCTTCTAAAACAGACTTCACCCATCGACAGCCTCAGTGGGACAAGGCTGCTACGCCAGAGCTCTTCTGTGGGCATTTTTTTTTATAACCTCACTGCTTTTTTCACAAAGTGACTGATAATACTGGAGCTGGCTCTTTCTGGCTTTTTAGGAGGATTTTAGAAGATCCTCCTTACAGCTCTGATCTCTTTTGGGGCTCCATCTCTCCCTGCTATCAGAAATCAGGCCACAGCTACATGATGTCGATACCACCCTGGGCAAAAGCATAGTTGGTAACATTTAGCCAGCTACTGGGAGCTACAGAAATAGCCTGTGGGTGTAAGGAAGAGTTTGTTCAGCATCTCACCCTTTTAAACCTTTTTTTAGGAGAAAAGCCAGATACCGCTTCCATATTCAACACTCAGTCTCCCAAAGTGATCATATGATTCTTGTCCTCAAGTGAACAGTGTGTTTTTACTTCAGTAACCCTGCTTGGCAAGCTACTGCACACATTTGTTATTTTCTGCATGATAAATTGCTTTTCAGTCCAAACTTTTTTCTTTTCTCTTTTCTCCTTTTTTCATTTCTGTTTTCCTTTCTTCTCTTCTTCCTTTCTTTAATTTTTTTTTTTTTTTTTTTTTTGGTTTTGTTTTTGTCTCTTTGTCTCTCTTTCACTCTGTTTTTGGATGGACACTTACCTACTCACCTCTATGAGGTTGAAAAGATGAACCAGGGCTCAGGTGATCTTTTCTCTTCACGACTGCGGAGTTTTTAAATTCTAAAGGAAATCAAGTTTTTGGTAGCCCTTTTGCAAAGCAGACCAAATTTGGAATTTTATTAAGATGATGAAGTAAGAAATCTTCCTTCTTGGTGAGGGAGGCAAAGCACCCAAGCAGGGAATAGTCTGTCAGTGATTACTGACTAGCAGTTGTGATTTCTGTGCCTATGAGCCACCTGGTCTGAGCAGAGGCGGTTCAGCTCCTCAGGGTCACATCTAGCCGAAACAGTGGGGATGTCCCCATGCCCAGACCGCGAAGAGGGCTTCTCCTGCCAGGTGAAGGGAGCTGGGATTAGTCTTGACACTTTGCCCAGTGCCTGGGTGGCCCTGTGCAATCCATGCGCACCCTTCTGTCCTCCTAGCACCTGAGCGTGAAGCCCCATGGCTGCTGAGCACCCAGCCACTCTACAGACTCGCTCCCTTCTGGTGAACAGCATTCAGCCCTCCCAGCACACATGCACATGGAGGAGGAAGGGACTGCTCATTGTTTAGTAGAATGAGGCTAGATATTTTCCATCTTTTTCCCAGATCTATTTTTTTTTCCACCCCAGATTTTGAAGCAAATGCTTTTGTTTTCCAGGCCCTTTTAAATCTTTTTTATTTTATTATTAGAGCTCATAGCTATGGTTGGAAGGGGACATAGGGAAATGGAAAAGAGCAAGCCCAGCAAAAGGAAATGGTGATCTGAGGCATCCCCTCATGTCCCCTCTGTTTAACAGAGGCATTGTTAAAAGTTGCTCTGTTTTATTTGAAAGTTTAAATAATCATTAGAAGAGCGTCCAGAGTCTGGGCTCGAGTCCTCAGCCAGAAAGTCCAGCAACCACCCAGCTGGAGACTCTGCTCTCGCCTGCTCTCATATGTTTTTTCACCCCCTACCAAACACAATTCTGGAGAGAAGTGGATAAAGACAGCTCTCCTCTTCCCTCTCTCTCTCTGTGACCCTAAAACTCCAGTGGCAAAGACACTTGCTGACTCAGCAGCAAAAGAAAGAGGATTAATTCTTGTCTTTCACAAGGAAGATTTTATCTGCCTGTCTGCATTTGCTAGTGCTGTTTGGGATTCAGCAGAACCTCCCTTTCCCTTACATTTCTAAAATGCTCAAATGGGGTTGCTTTCATAAATCCCGTATTCATTTTTTAATTCACTGAACAAATCAATTAAATTCCAGCCTGTTAACGAACACTTTGAGATCAGCTGGAAACAGAGTTTTCAGTCCATAAGTAAACCCCACTTAAAAAAATAAACCAACAACAACAAAAAACCCCAACAACAACAAAAAAAAACCAAAACACCAACAACGAGTGCAATTCCAGACTGGGCAGTGTCTCTTCCTCACTTTCCAAAAGGCCTGGATTTCTTGCAACACCCAGCAGAGCTGAGCATGCCATCTCCTTCTGCTGTTCACCTCCCCAGGCCCCCAGGAGCGGCATTGCCCCTGCCAGCCCCAGGTTCACCTGAGAGCCCAGAGAATAGCACAATAGAGGACTCTGGATAAGTTTTGCTTTTTGCAGATGGAAAGGTGTGCTGAACATCTTTCTTTCCTTTCCCTAGACTGTAATCATCTGTTGGTGTTAGACAATGAAGTTATTAAATGCTCCTTATTAGTGCTGCGGGGATTGCTATTCATTTTGTGTTACGCCAGACCTTTAGGATGGATTTGCTCAACCAAACTTGGAAGGTTACTTTAGATAGGTCTCTATTTGGGCAGCTTATTTAGGCTTTCCTTGTATGGGCAGTGGAAAGTAAGGGGCCTTTCTAGTGTCTAGCCCTTCAAAGGGGACCATCCTCAAAGAAAAACTCAGGAGGCTATATGGATGGTGGCACAAAAATACCTGTCTCTCTGCACTGAATACAAAGGGAAGTTGTGAGGGATTTTTCCAGATGTAGGTAACACCCTTGGAGATGCTTTAAACTGCAGGAAAATTAGATGAATGCTATTCTCAGAGACAGTGCATTTTATGACCCAGCACTCTGGGCATCTACATGCCTTGAATAGCTCTGTGGTCTCTGCAGCACTGTCTGGACTCCTAGATGCCTTCCCCTAAAGTAACTGGAGCACAGCAGTAGTTCACTATTCTCAGCAACGTTGTAAAAGCGCTTACTGATGTCAAGATACTCCTTAATGTGACTGAGAACCATTTCCACCACTTTGCAGTCCTGTGAGGTTATGGCATCACACAATGGAACTACTCTTTTCTCTGTTTTTTTTTTTTTTTGGATATGAATGCAAAGAGAAGGGAAAGGGAGAGGCAGAGAGAATGAGCAAAGAAAGGCTCAGACATCCTGCGTGTTTCCCACAGGAGACAGAATTCCCTGACCCTCTGCCAGACCAGCACCACAGAACAAGATGGTACTCCAGGAAGGCTGGAATTGAGGCTTTTTACCTCAACCAGTAACGAAATACTCCACAGACCATAAAACCACAAATTCCAGCCCACTGAACCACACCATTTCAGTAGCGGAGAAGTTCTCCAAAGCATTATTCTATGCCATGGTAGCAGCCTAGGTTTCCGATGTAGACAGCAGACCACTTGAGAGATTCCAAGCACCCAAGCTAGCAGCTGGATTGGTTTAGGCTTGTAACACAGAGCCACTCTCAAGTGCTTGCCCTGGCTTTTGCCTACACACTGAATCAGCAAGCCCTGCGATTATGTTAGTAGATTAAACAGGGCTAAATGGAGGCTGCTGCCAGGTAGGTGGCCAGTCCCAACCTCCTCCTTTCTGCTGTGATCCTGTCCCTTCTCCTCCCACACATAGCACTTGTGAAAGCCCCTGAGCTACCCAAATTGCATGTTCCTTGTACGGGGCATGTCTCAGCCAGAGCAACAATCCCCAGGATTGCTCCCACAACTCTAAGAGCTCACGTAAGGGACGGAATAGGAATCTGGGGAAGAGAAAGTGTGACTTACCCCTCAGCTGTGGAGCATGGTCTTCAAATGGGTGAGTCAATTGTGTAACCACGTCTTACTTTAAGACAGCAGCGACAGTAATTTTTAAAGTAATATTTACAAGTCTGAGCTTTTCCTTTTTCCTGTTGGCTCAGAGGTCTCCCACCACGTTTGGCTTTTATCCAAAGCTGCACCAATTCCTCTAATTTTTTCATTTCTGCAACAGAAGAGAGAAGAGCTACTCCCTGCAGTACCCCATCCTTGGGACACCCATATCTGCTGTCTCCTGGGCTCACCTGTGAGCGCAGCACACTCTTCCTCCCAGCTGGAAGACACCCTTGAGAGAAGGTAATAATGACCCTTAGGGGAAAGATGTTTTTTTTCAATCCTAGGAATTACACCTAGCATGGTGTAATATGAAGCGATGTGAGGGCACTGAGCTGCAGCAGTTTGCCCTGAGGCCTTGAGACCTCCAGAGAAGCCCTTCTCCACCATGAGAAGCTCCTCACTGAAGCAGAAGCCCATGACCCTTTGGTTATGACAGGAAACCTGCTCCCAGGGGAAAGAGTCAGAGAAAAAGCTTTGATATCCCCATGCTATTAACTTTCCCTGTAAGAGGAATATTATGGCTGTACAAAAGCATGTGTCAAAGGAAGAAAAACATCACAGAGATCTAAAATCACATAATCCACACAGATCTAACAGCTAAAATAAAACCAGAAACAAGCTTTCACAGCTACATTTCTCGCGAAATATGAAAAAGACATCAAAAGAAACTATGTCACTCATTTCAGCCTGGAAAGAGGTACAACTGATAATTGCATCATCCTTAACCTACTCATGATGATTTTAATCTGTCCTGTTCAAATGAAAACAACAGACAGAAATGATGTAGTCTTGGCAAGTGTTACTTTAACTCATCAAAATTTATTCTATATCTCTCTTCTTTCAAGCAATTGTATATTGAAACACATGCAGACACAGTTGTCCTCCAGCAGTGGTCTTGGATTTTGTTCTCTGTTTTCGCATAAATTCTATATAGATGGTAATATACACACAGATACACAGATACACAGAGAGAGATACTGGCAAAAAGCAAACTCTTTATGAGGCTGAGTAATCATTAGAGATCTTTCACTCAAAAAGTTGAAAGAACGCAGGTGCTTCTGTATTTAGAAAGGGATTTACAATGCAGAGACGGACATCTAGTGAGCAAAGTACCTTCTGCCGTGGGATTTACACTATGCCTGGTTTCGAGGACTATTAAGGAGATTTAATTCCCTGTAGCAATTCTATATCAAGCCTGGAATAATACTGAGATAAGAGTGAAGATTTATTTTTTTTGAGAGAGAGCTTGTTTTTATCCTTATATTCCCCTATTTTCTTCATTAGGGGAAGAGCTGGTTTTTGGTGAGCTTGTTTTTGGTAATAAATTGACCCAGAGCTGCTGCAACAAGCTACATGCAAGCACCTTTTCCTACCATTTTTCATATCAAGATAACATGTGGAAAAGTCTTGTAAGCACCAGAAGAGAACTGAGATTTATTTTGGTTGCCGTATTCATAAGAATAGCTGCCTGGCCTTACAGTACTACAACAGTCAAAGGCCAAACCCTGCCCCTTTCTACTTGGGTTGGTGTTTTTCTCTTACATCTTTACTTGGGAAATGGAGATATGATGGGCAGGTTCTTCATATGATGGATTTTAAGCCTAAGACCCAAGTAAAACCTCGGATCTTACATATTTCAGTTGTATTTAAAAGTGGTCCTTAAGCTCCTAAGCCTTTTAGCTGGTTTTGACAGCGATACTCAAGGATGTAATAAAACCACATCAATTTTTACATAAACTTTACTCCAAAAGAAAAGAGCAAAAATTATGCTCATTATTTTGCTTAATATTTTATTCCACCAGTTTGGCACAAGATAAAACTTAAAGACAACATCGCTGAATAAGTCTTCATCTTCAACTTCATTAAAATTAAGACTAATATGTTTTATAAAATTATTTTGCTATGATACATTTTCCCTTATCAAGTGATAAAGATTTTTCTCTGGAAATACTGACGTACATTGCCACCTGCTGGCCATAAACAATTTCGCAATTTAAAACCACCAGAGTATGTCTAAACCAGTAACATTTAACAACGCAACATACAATTATCAAGGAAGTACTGTTGACTCAGAATTTGGCACAATATTCATTTAAATGCAGCTGTGAACTTCTCCAAATATAATGTTAATTTCTGAAAGTCTGTGCAACTCCCTTTCATAAGTCTTTTTTTTTTTTTTTTTCCTCCTCTACCTTCCTTAACACTGAAGCTTTGTTATTGCAAAGGAAAAGCCATATTCTTTCTCAGTTGTTACGCACCTCAATTTATCTGCTTTGGTTTCCTAAAATTTGGGTTCCAGCTTATTGGTTTAGAACAATACATAAAATCATACATTTATAAATATATATATTATATCCTGTATATGTAACATTGGTTTTCCTCTAGAATGGAAGGGCAGACCTTTGCACTACATCCTTAGTTGGTTCAGGCACGGCCTTGCTCTTTGTTGATTCTCTGAGCTGCTTCCTCTCAGAATCTAAAAATAAAAACCCAACACATTTTTACAATCTTGTATCAAATTTTAATTTTGTTTGCAAATATATTTATAAGAAAAAAAATATTTGGTATTTTCCCCTCTAAGCTCACTACTACCCTTACAAAATATATGGCTTTTCATGTTCCACTCTATTTTAGTATTTTTCCATAGGCAGTGAAAAGGAGGAGAACTTCTCCCTTTAACAGCTTTTTTTTTTTTATATAAGCACAGAAACCAGCTTGTGCACTTTCTATAGAATTCAATGCATATCACGGTAATGTAAGTGCAGTGACTTTTGAAAAAAAGCAGTCATGATTGATTGACATCTGTATATGAAAACATAACACATGATTATCATACAATATCCATTACAGAATATACAATCATCAGAACTGCAGATATATAAATACATTTTAGCAACATCAAAGCAACAGTTTTATCTTATACACAGCATATGCAAACAGAGTTATTGGACTAAAATTTTCATCTTTTCAGGGTTTTATCTCAAAAGCTTGCTGAAAAACAGGAGCATACTGTATTTGTAAATGGACTGCTTGACAGTGCTGTTAAGAAAATAAAGTGAACAAAGTTTAAAAAAAGTATATGAAATTCAGTTGGTATAAAACAAAGAAGCCCTCTCCATTTTCCAATGTCACTGTTGTTTTCCTATGAGAAGAGGGGGTCCAGGTACTGGGACAGTTCTGCAGAGTCTGATCATACAAGGGTTTCTGGGAGGGCATCAGGGTTATCAGCTGATAATAGCTCCCAAATTTGCCACCTTTCCCTTTGCCATTCATGCCAGTCCGCCTCTGAAATATTTTTATTGTTCTGACTGTGAGGTGCTGAGGAATAGATATGACCTGCTTGGGTGTGTGGCGCCAGCCGCTCCTGCCTGGATGTGACCTGATCAGGGGCTTTGGCTGGTGGTCCTCCAGCTGCTCTTGTCCCTGAACTTTTTTCTTGGCGTTGAAGTCTCCACAAATTGTGCAACGCTGAAGAAGCGTTTGATCGCTGTGAGAACACGGAGCTTGGTTTTGCTGCACCTGGGTAAGGAGGTGGTGGCCGCTCTTTTCTGTAGGAGGGCTTGGCTGTGCTTTGTGAACAAACCACATTCGAGTCACGCTCGGTGAGGTCCTCCACACTGCTTAAAGTCAAGTGCTGCTCCGACTTTGAGTGTGACAGGTCTGAACTCCTACTGCTGACTTCGATTTGTGGGTTACTGCATACCCGAGACACTGTGGGATGGAGCTGACACTCAGGAATGGCAGCAGTTGTCTGGCTCCTTTGCATGACTTGCCTGCTGGTGTCCAATTCAGAGGAGCTGCCCTGCCATCGAGAAGAACACATGGCTAGGTTCCCATAGGAAAGAGAGCACTGTCCAGGTCGCAACAAGCTGCTTTCATAGATGTTTCCATAAGAACCTGGGGACCAGAATTAGAAAGACAACATCAGACTGTGTGATCATTGATGTGGCATTTAACAAGCTAGCGCTTTTCCCCTGCATCACGCTGTAAAAGAGGGATGAGAACTTTTATCATTAGGTGATGTGACTGAAGGTATATCAGCCTCACTGCTGGCCAAACTGGGGATACGGAGCAGCAGCCCCATATCCATCTAAACTCTACCTAATATATTACCTAGTGACCAATACTTTGCTCTGATATATAGCCTTGCAGCACTTAATGTCTTTCAAATGCCTGAAAAGCAGGGGGATGTTTTAGTCCCAAAGTTTCTCTGGGAAGTAGATGAGGATGGAATTAAAACAAAGGCAGAATGAGTCAGGGACTCACCAGGACCACATTGGCCAGTGGCAGGGTCAGCATCCAGGACTGCCAACCTCACAGCCTGTGCTTGTGTCACTGCAGCAACCACCCTCAAATCCCCTTTCAATAAATTGTAGAAAAATATAAAACCATTTTTGAAGTAACTTTAAAACTACTTTTTTTTTTAAATTAAATTGTGGCAGCTTGAAATGTTGCCACATTTGTATAACCGTAGAATCATAGAATGGTTAGGGCTAGTCACCTTTCTTTTAAAAGTCCAACTCTGGGCAATATGAATGTTCCTACTGGTTTCACTGTGATTTCCCAAACCCAAAGAATTATTTATGTCTTTGCTAGATTTGGGTTTAAAACTTGAGAAATAACCGACCTGTCATTGCTGAATCTTTGCAGCCGCTTTTCAGCGTTGAATGCCAGGTACCCCAGATATCAAAATGATCTTCAGAAACATCTAAATAGCAGTAAGAACAGGAAGAAAATGATGAGTCTCTTAAAGCCATTATTTAGAAACGTACAAACAGAACGGTAAAACCTTATGTAAGGTATCAGAGTTGCTAATATACACTAGCATCTGACTTACTAGCACCTAACACAAACACCTCAAATGTATTTGTTCACAGTTGTTTGCTGTTTCAGGCTTGGATCTTGTGATGGATTCAGTAAGCTCTGGATGGGTAGAACACCTGAGTTTGCAGGGAACATGGAATTTCCCTTAAGTTCTTTGCACTACTGAAGTCAGTTGGGAGAATTTGCACAAGAACAGGTGGATTTGGGGAACTGAAGGTTGACCAAATGGCAAAGCTCCCTCAGTTAGACGTACGGGTCACTGTAAGGCATGCTCTATCAACCCAAGTGATGCTGCAGGTTTCACACAGAAGTGTAGTCACAGAATAGGGATCTAATGAAATGTGCACATCAAGCATTGGGCTGGATAATAACTGTTTCATGGCTTTTTCTGATTTCACTTGGCAGTAAAGGAATTTCCTAATTTGTCATGGTCCAGTATCAGTGTGATGCATGTTAAAGTCCGTAAGATGGTTTAGGATGGTTTAGTATGATAAAACTTAATGCGATTTCCTGATCATAGTAGAAGTCTGAGCAGATTTTGCAGCCTATTCAGAGATTTAGATACTGAATACAGAAGTTAAATGCCTATTGGCATTTCTAAAGCATATAGTTGAGATAATAGCCTAGATCCCATTAATTCCAAAGGGAATTAAGTGCCTAACGAGTGTGTCTGAAATGAAATGGTTTTAAAAATACCACCGAACAGCTAACTGCATCCCTAAGCATTAAGTTCTTAAAGTTTGGCTCACTAAATATGCGTTTCAGGAATATAAGGTTGATTTCTTTTTTCAATATTTTTAAAATAAAGTGAAGTGCTGGTGAGCTATCAGTTTAAACCACAGTTCTTTACAGAAGAAATCATTCAGGTGTGCACTCCCTAGGTAGCTATGGAAATTATAGATCCCTGCACTACTACTGCCAGGTACGCAATTGGTAGCAGATGTAAAGCTATGCAGCTCAGCTGCGTTCTCCAGTGGGAGGGTGTTGAGGTCATTCTTTTCAACTGGAGAAAATTTGTAGCTTTGCATCTTAAAGCCTCACATTTTTCCAGTCTGGACCATAATCTTGCAGGTATTACAGTACGATGGAGCAGGACTAAGAAAGCAGTCTTTGCCATGCTGTCACAGCCAGGCTGAAAAGCAAGAGACACATAAATCTATTTTCCTAGCTAATAGGTCCAAGTTTTGAGAAATGCCATACCAAGAGTACCCCTGACAGCTGGCAGAGCTAACGAGGAGGACTGAGCGCCTACCCTTCTGGGGGTCTGTGCTCACACAAAACAGGGATGTTGGTCAGTCATTTTTCAGAAGTTTACACTATTGTTCATCAAGTCCTGGTATTTGATAATGCAAAATTGAAATTTTTCAGTTCAGAAACCCCCATCAGTCACTGAGGAGGAGGAACACAAGCAGGATGTACTCTACCTTTTCCAGCCTGTGATGCAGAAGAATTCTCCTTTGTCTTAGGCTGCAAATGTCCAACCAGCATGTACTGTTCAGGTACCTTGTACAGCTTATCTGGGCTGCGGGCAACTTCTTCTTGCATCGCTATCAGCGGGCGCTCAGACAGTACCGGGGAGTTGTTGTCATATGGTGAGACATCTCCACTTGAAGCTTTGTTGGAGTCTGTGGAAGAATGTCTTCCTCCTGTGGAGTAGGAGCCTTCTGACTGTAGCATCTCAGGGCTCCTAAGAAATTTTGATAAACAAACTACTGTTAATGAAAAATGCCTTATGCTCACAGCTACAGGTGCAGTTTGACAGCAGACAAATAAAATCTAATGCAGGAGCATGATCACAGCTGCTGAAACTATAACACTTCAGAAGCACTACAGATGTGAATTTTTCATGAGTAAAACTTTTGCCATGAAGTGGCCAGCAGGGGCCACTAAAAATCAAAAGATGTTGCTGTCATGGAAAAAAAAAAAAACAAAAAAACCCCAAAACTGAAAAACACACAACTGTACAGTTAACCACAGGAAATTAGTGAATCAATTCCTTCTGTTACCTTGACAATTTAGCTTTTTGCAACAGTAAATCTGAGGGCATGATAGGGAAGATTAGTTTGATGCTAAGCAGTATGCTAAAATCACTTCTTCCACTCTGAAGTAGTACACAGGGAATATCAAAACACTGTCTCGCCTCTCGGGCAGTGAAAAGGATGCTCTTCTGGAGACATTAGAAGGCAAATGGGGGACAAGCAGATGTATCATACTTCTGATGAGGACAACAAACAACTGGCTCTGCTGTTAACTTCTAAAACTTTTTACCCTTTCACCTTTAAATCACCAATAGCATGGCTTGCATTTAATTTTGACCAAGCAAAAAGGGCAAACACACCCACCCACCACCAAAGTACAACCAAGGCTGTGCTTGAGACAACTCTCACTTTTGAAATGCGTTGGGAACACTGAGGAAGATTTCCTGAGCTGTTACAGTTTACTATGCAGATAGGAGGAAGTCCATGAGTCACTGAACCTCCCAGAGAACATGTAGAAATACCTTGTAAACAAATAACTTTTTCCTATCAGACTTCCCAGATTTATATTTCTATTACTCATGTTCTGTTCTTCTGCATCTTGATCTTTGTTTCTTAGATGCTTATCTTTTCCTTCTGGAGTTAAACACTTTTCTCAGTGACTTCACTGAATGTATCACTGAATGTGATATGACAGAGGCTTATTCTGGTAAATGTGTACTTAATGGTCAGCCCTTCTCAGAGTCAAATTCAAAGAGAGCTTGAACTGAGTGAGCAGCCAAATCACATTACTTGTTATGGAACAATAACCCTCTTTCCAGACAAACGAAATAAAACTGAAGAAAGAAAAAAAAAATACACAGTGGTAAAACAGGCTAGCTGCAGCTCACTATTATTACATAGTACAAAAACGATGATAAAAATTAGCAACACCTTCAAGCTTTTGCTTTTTTTCCTGGCTGATTTACATACTGCATATCACAAAATATAAAATATATACAATCAACATCATGATTATTATGCTATTTGGTGGTTTGGGTTTTTTTTTTTTTTCCCCTCCACAGTAGAAAAGCAACCATAAACTCTTGTGAATAAAGATAACTAAGTTTACTCCTTTGTAACTCCCAGCAAGATATCCATCACTGAACTGATCCTGAACCTTAACAAGGGCCAATTCAAAAACTAAAGCTGTCATTTAGACCTCATAGCAGCCTTCCAATATCTGAAGGGGGGCTATGGGGATGCTGGGGAGGGACTCTTCATTAGGGACTGTAGTGATAGGACAAGGAGTAATGGGTTCAAACT
>JAOEHY010021030.1:0-17164 GCA_025447955.1 Psilopsiagon aurifrons
GAGGGGCAGGATCACCTCCCTCGACCTGCTGGTCACACTCCTTTTGATGCAGCCCAGGATATGGTTGGCTTTCTGGGATGCAAGAGCACACTGCTGGCTCACGTTCATTTTATCATCAACCAACACCCCCAAGTCCTTCTCTGCAGGGCTGCTCTGAATCTCTTCTTTGCTCAACCTGTAGCTGTGCCTGGGATTTCTCCGACCCAGGTGTAGGACCTTGCACTTGGTATGGTTAAACTTCATTAGGTTGGCATCAGCCCACCTCACAAGCGTGTCAAGGTCCCTCTGGATGGCATTCCTTCCCCCTAGCATATCAACTGAACCACACAGCTTGGTGTCATCAGTTTTAGTTTTAGATTTTTAGGTCTGTAATACAAAACTTTGTGCAAAAGGTGCCAAGTGAAAATCCCTGACACAGAGTAGGTGCTCTCCAGCCAGTGACTGTGGCTGTACACAGCCCTGGAACAAGAGAATTTCAGCTTCAACTGTCACTGCTGCCATGACAGCAGGCTTAGATGCTTCACATGCATCTGTAACATGTGCATTCTTCAGGATGAGACCTTTAATCTAATATTGAATCCTAAATTGAAAAGAGTTATGTTCTTCTAGGGTCCTAGGAAGGCAACTGGGGAAGGAGGATTGACAAACAGCTTAAAGAAAATGCCTGTTTACGATGGATATTCAATAGCAATTCTATTCCTAAAGCAGTGTGGAGCAGCTGCACTTCTTATTACTGCCCACATTTTGAGATTGAGTTTTTCTCAAACTTCCCAACCACTTCTTGTAGGTGTGGAGGTCCAGCTGCCGGTGCTGCAGGGATGAACCTTCTCTTAAACAGGCCCAAATTTCCGCATAAACTCCATTGCCTTCCACAGCTTAGTTCAAGGTTATCTCTGAATATAGACAGACCTTAGACACTCCCTGGAAGGGTTTCTGTTAAGTATCCCTCATACAATTCCAGAATAGTGTGTGGCTTGGAAAGATATATCTGTGCTCATTTAGTTTCACTTCCATTTCAGAAAGAGAAATGTGGGGGAACACTGGTTTGTTTTGACAGATTTAATTCTGTCTTAAACTTTCTTTGCCTGAAAATCATCCCTGTCTTCAGTTTTTCTTCTAGCTGCACTTACAAGTCAGAACTTGTATCAGTTTTCTTTTAACCTTATCTGATAGCGACAGTAACGAAGCAATTCACCCATCACTTTGTGATCATTTGTTTGGGATTTGATTGATACAGTAGGACCTTCTTGTCAGACACAAAGAGATCTTTGTATCATAAAAATAACTCACACTGCTCTTTTGTATTAAATTTACTGCCCCACTATTGTTGAAGCAATTAAATAACATGGTATGTTAAAAAAGGTGCATGCTTTCATTCATATTTTCTTAATTTAGACTCACTGAAGAAATCCAAGGTAATTTTGCCGTTTGTCATTGTCTCTAGACTATGTTTCAGAAAAATCTCAGTGTTGTTGGAGTACTTCTTGGCTGTAAATCTAGCAATTATTAATAAGACAGGAAATAGAATTTCTAGTTTCCCTTTTACAGACTAAATCTATCATCTGCCTCCAGATAAAGTGTTCTGATGTGGGACCAGGAAAAGCTTTTGTGATCAGGCCTCTGGAGTATTTATGTAATTTTCCCATTTTTACTGTGAACAGCATATTTCTTTTATATCTGCCCTATTACTCTCTTGGTTTTCCTTTGGAACACAGATATGTTGTCAGTCTGTTGGCTCTGCCATATTTTTAACTACTGGCTTTCTTTATTTTGCTCCTTCCACAGGTGGTCGCAAAAAAAGCGTACTTTTACTCATCTATTATTACGCATTTATTGTTGATAGCAGGAATAGCCGTGGCTTAAGGCAAGAATAATTCAGACGAATGCTTTGTCAGATTTCAAAGCTCTGCTGCATGTGAATTCATAGATAAAATATCTGTTTTAGTCATTTTCGAATTTCTTAATGATGAGACTGCCAATGATGTGAAATTTTATTTTCTTTCCTTACATACACAATGGACACTATTTTAGACCTCAGGATCTTCAGATAAAGAATCAGAATCAGATCTTTTACTTTACATTTATCCTTCTGTTAAGCCTGGCTGTGAGCTGGATGCAGGAAAGGAGAAATTGGAAATGACTGGATAGACAGGGATTGATATTGGATCATTTATCAGAGATGGACATTAAGTTTTGAAATGACAGTGAGCCAAAGCACAAGCTCACTTTACTCAGAAGCAGTGATTTTTAGAAATACCGATGGTGTACAAGCAAAAGTCTCTGGCCTTATCAAGATATGATAATAAGCAATAAAAAGAATGCTTCTTTACTATCCATACATATTTTATTCTTTTTTTTCCAGCCTCTGCTCTCATGTCTAATAGGAAATGAAAGTGGAGTATGGGTTCTGCCCTTCTAGTGCAGTGCATCATTTGGTTGTGCAAGCTTGGCTTTTTTTAGCTGTGTCAGAAAATCAGAAATCCTATGACCTTTGAATTGAACACACCATAAATTTCTGAGAAAATGAAGAAAACTGGGACATTAACATTATAATAACTAAAACTAGAGGAAAATTAATCCAAACTGAGATCAATAATATTCCCTTTTACACACAAAATATCTAACTCCAGAAATAACACACTAATGTTATTTGTTAACGTTAATGTCAATTCTGTGTCAATGATCATAACACATAACCTTACTAAATTACGTCCTACTTCAAAATCCAGTTTGCAATTACTGTCTTCCACTGTCACCTAGTGCCTATAAAACTTTCTGCAAGTTTTATTCAAAGAGTGAAATACTCCTTTTTCCCAAGTTAACTCAAAAACTTGTCATCAGACAGTAATTCCTGGTATCTGAGGCTTTCTTGTTAGATAAGTACTAATTATCTAAGAAGACAGTGTCTAGATAGTTACCCAGCCTTGAAAAAGTCTATGCAGTTGAACATGCATGGCCAGCAAGGAAACATGAAATGGAGAGGAAACACAGGACTTTAAAAACCAATACCATTACAGAAGATAGTGGAAGGAACAGGGACTGCAGGCCCCAGCTGTGTCAGGGCTCTATAGGACCTACGCACTAGAAGAAAGCACACTTAAAGTATATTTGAGTACAACTGAACAGAAGAAATAAGTAAATGTATCTAGTAAAGAAAAACACTACTGGGACACGTTAAAAAAAAAAAAAAAAAAAAAAGGCACCTAATAAAACCAACTGAAACTTTAAATTGCCAAAAGCACACACATTAAATGTATTCTGTACTTTCCCATGAACTGTCCTTCTTTCGTACATAAGTAACCAAAAAGCAAACATGACAGGGTTGAGTTGTGCACTTGTAAGGTATTTCTGTGACACTGTTTCAGCTTGCATAGTGAAGAACAGAGGCATTCATGGCTATTATGTTTAAGCCTTACTCCTTATAAACACCCATGTTTATAATTTTGATTGCTAATACAACATTGAAAATATCTGATCAACCCTTCAAGGAAATATTTATTAGTTTTCAAAGCAACAGACTATATGAAACTGTTGTATCTATTTAATGTACGTGCCACAGTCATGTGATCA
This sequence comes from Psilopsiagon aurifrons, assembly GCA_025447955.1. NCBI lineage: Eukaryota > Metazoa > Chordata > Aves > Psittaciformes > Psittacidae > Psilopsiagon > Psilopsiagon aurifrons. Next base: position 3,571 of record JAOEHY010021030.1, read on the forward strand.
AATTCAATTTTCATGTCACGTCATTCAAATACTGCACAAGATATTCTGAGAAAAGTGGGGCTATGCTGACACACCCAGAAGAAAACGAGATTAAAAGCCAGTAACCTGAGATATTGTTAATCTATTTAGCCCTGCTGAAATTAGCCTCAAGGAGCCATAGTGTGAGACTCTTAAAATTACAAACTTTATACAGGCATTAATATCTGTTCTTGAATGTAAAATTGCTGCCAAATGTACATTATCTGTTTACTTTGTAAATGTTATTCCAAGGGTAAAAGGCAGTACAGGGAAACTAGATAATCCAAAATGACAGAAGGGCTATTTATTAATGGTACCTCAGAGTTCTGAAAGTATTTTAACTCAGCTTCTGTAAAGAAAACAATTTATTCTGTAAATTTAAACTACGATTTCCTTGCACTAAAGCGTGCTGAAGAAAATCTTTGGAACTCAGTAGAAAATACTGTACCACAGTTACTGCTCCAACCGAAGTTGTTTTAGGAGAACAAAAATTTTTTTCAAAAACATGTTTTTGTTATGGTTATCTTTGGATGGTTCAGCACAGCAATTTTCAACTGGAACATAACCTTGGAACCCATTAAGCAGTACAACAATTTCAGTTCTTTATGAAATGAAGTATAAGTATCTAGTAAAATATTTAAGTATCAGTACTTAAATATCTGATGTCAAGCTACATTGGACCTCTGTATTTCTACTTGCTCTTTGTTAAAGCATAAGAAGCATTTAAGTATATGCCCTTTTGCATACAGTGAAAGACTTTCAGACAACTTTGCAATTGTCAGACTGTAAAAGAAACAAAGATAAACTTTCTGAAAACCCTCCTAACTTCACCAAGGATTCTGCATCAGAATTCAGTAGAAATTTCTGATACTGGCCTTTAATGAAAAATATCAAATGGCAAATTTATTCTTGATAAATGAGAGATTGGGAAAATAATTAAGAACCCATTAGAGTAAGGAAGGAATTGCATGCGACTGAAATGCAGGTTTATTTAGACCATAGTGGTGTTGTTAGTATATATTCTCTTGTACGTTCTGGGATTGCTGTCCTACTCCTAAAAAATTTCCTAAAAACAACCCCAAACCAACAACCAAACCAAATTCTATTAAAAAAATATTTAAAATTAAGAAAAAATACAAAATGAAGTGTGAAAACTGCTAAACAATAGATCAAGAGTGAATTTGGGGTCCACATATACACCACACTGTGTACAACTAAATAAGAAAAAAAACCCTAATTCTATCATTAAACTGAGAGCTCCAATATTTGCTTCAGACAGATTAGAAATGTAAAGACTAGCAGTGACCTCTAGTGTTGCGGTTTAAGCACTGCAATATAGCGTGGCTAGCAAAAAAACCACAGCTCCCCGAAGCAGCCCGGTAATTCTAGACTGCATTCAGCTACGCGGTATAACACAGAAAAAGCTTTTCCAAAGAAGAAAAAAATATTTGCCTACTAACTAAAGCTAACAGCAGCAGAAATATTCAGCCGTTTTCCTTAAAAGCTACTAAAAACTGGTGGAATACTGTTTGGATTGTCAGCATCTGTTTGTGAGGATATGGGGTTGGGGTTCACACCCAGTTCAAGAACACGTATGAGATAAGAAGCCACTCAGGCTGGTTCATACGCCCAGGATAGGTAGAACAAGGGGAGCAGGAAAAAGTGAATTAAATCCCAAGAAGAGCAAATGAGAGGCTGTTATGTTTCATACTATTGCTGGATCAGCATCCTTTGGACCATTTCTGGAAAAAGGACAGAGCAGCCCTGCTTTCTAAGATGACCTGCATGCGAAGACAAGGCTATTACTGTTCCCTACACAAACTTTGTCCCTGTGGCATGCTGGCTTTGTCAGCCATGTGCGCAAACAGAATAAGCCTAGATGCACAGATGTGGTTTAAAAAAGACAGCAGCAGGACTTAAGTCAATTGCCTGTTTAGGCTTGAAAGGAAACACAACACTTCTCTTTGGTAACCTGACAGAATTTACTGGCCTAACTCTTACAGCTCAGAACTTGCTTTTATATACCCTGTGCAAAATTTAAGAAGAGGAATCAATTTATTTCTACTAAATATATATATTAAAAAGTCTAAAGCTTCAGTGAAATTTGAGAAAAATTGTCTTCATGGACAAATCGCCACAGAAGGATGCTTAAAAAGATCATATGACATCTGCTCTGAAACCCTTGTGTGGCTTAACCTGAGGATTTGGGGGCACTTCACAAACACAGCTGAACTTAAATCACAAAATTATCTTCCTACGTTTTTTCAGGGCTTGCTGCGGTCACCAGGCACTGAAGAGAGCGCTCTGTGTGTAATTCTGCTTTGAATCTGGCTGGCTCTCACTTGCTCCTCACTTTTTTCCTTAAAAATATTTATTCCTTTTTTTTTTTTCTGCCTTACAACATTAAGCACACTCCTTACAGTTTTAAGAGCTTCCATGTGCTATTTAGCTCTTTGATTTTCTTTAACTGCCTCCATTTTATTGGTACTTTCTGTACCAATCTGGATACGTTCTTATCAGAGTGCAACTGCGCAAGACGTTAGCCAATCTTTATCTGCAATTTGAGATTATTTTTATCATCGACTTTCAGATATGCACTCCTGTATTTAGAGAGAAAGTCACCATAAAACCTCTTGTCAGAGGTTTGATTCTGCTAGCCCTAAACTGGTTGCAGCACTGCCGGTTCCATGGCTGCAGCAACACCGAGATCTGGCTGGGTTAGCTGACTGTGAATTTCCCCTTTGCTGGTTTTCCAGCCTTGTCTGAGCCATATGACATTTCAGCTGTGCTGTCACTGATAAAGGGGACAGCTGTGTAAAGCAACATCCACTCCACTTCTATGTTTTGAAATCCCATATAGAGCATTAGCAGTGTGTTTCAATTCTCAGATTGGCCATCTGCAGTAAAATCACCAAGCAGCCCAATTCACGCTAGAATGTACCTCATAAAATATTAACTGGAAAAATGTTCTTAGAGGTACATGGAAAACAAAGGCTTTCTGAGCTGGTAGTCTGTAGTATTTATGAATTAAAGGAAATGTTTGAGTACCTATAAGGATCTGGAGAGAATAATGCAAACTCAAGCTTAAGGAGGCTCAGATTTTAAGAAGCATTTGGGACAGACCAGGGGTTTCCCGTCTTCTGCCTCCTAAGCAAACTTCAAAGTTGAGCTAGTGCTTAGAGAAATATTAAATAAAATTCTAAATCACAATTTCTCCAGCTCTGTCCTTCAAACGTAACCTCTTATAACTAAGCTGTAAAAACAATTCCTTCTGCAGACAAATCTAGATTAACTAATTCTTCAGCTGGGATTTTTGATGGTTTAGTGATCATCAATACTTTTTGTGCCACATACAGAATAGGTATATTTTGTCCAGAATAGGGGACATTCCTTAAACTTAGCAATTTATTTTGCCTCATTTTCCAGAGGTAAATTTCATGAGCAAATTTGATCTGAGAAGACACATACAAAGAAAAATGTGGATGGAAATTGAGTATTTTTTCAAAGGATTTAATAATCAGACAAAAAAGCCTCAACTCTGCATTCTAGAGAGAGTTACTGCTAAGAGCCTATCCAAGTTCACTAGTTACATAAAAGACATAGTTGAAAACTGAACAACAGCAGGAAGAACAAAACTAATCAGTATTATGTAACACAGCAGAGAAGAAGATAAATGGGTAGAAGCAATGTGAACTAGAAGCTATGAAACACAAAAGAATGAAAAGCTAAAATCCATAGGCAGTCTATGCAGGGGTCAGTTGCTCTTTTGTTCCCAAAGTACTAGTAATAAATACTGAGCCTATAACATAGTGCTGAAAATGTTAATGACATGAAAATTATCTACTGCTAATTAAGAAAGTTACTAGACACTCACAAAATTTAAGTAAGTCCAGGTAACTTGGGCCACTGAAATTAGCATTAATAAAACATGAAAACTGGGGAAACTTTGAAAGACTGAAAAAGCACTCTGTTAAGGCAATGTTCAAAGTGGGCAAATAGATAAAAATTATTAATCTATAGTTTAATGTGATACCTATATCACCCTGGTTTTTTATGATGCCAATAGCTCAGTTAACACAGCTAAAGCGTTAAGAACACAGTTAATGGTGCTTAGAAAGGTTCTGCAAAAATGGATTCAAAACCTGTAAATGTTAATTGAGTGGGACTACATATTTGTGGAAGCAACATACATACTGCTGACTAAAGGTAATTTCTTCACTGGTAAATCGGGAAAAATACAAAACTTTATGCACAAATCTGATTTGGTACATACAGTGAAAAAAATAAAGAAAAGCAAAACCCTAAACCAGGCTTCAAGGAAAGAGTTCTCTTCCCAATTTGAGGGAAGAGCATTAGATATATTTTTCTTTCTCTCCTGTGCCCAAATAATTACAGAGGTATTGACTTCTAGTCATGCTTTAAGCCATAAATCAAGCAGTTTGCTCACTCACTCCCCCCTCTTTCTTCCCCCTGCTTCCAGTGCGATGGGAAGGAGAATCGAAAGAATGCAACTCCCACAGGTTAAGAACAGTTCAGTAACTAAGGTATAACACAAATCACTACTGCTACCACCAATAATAATAATGACAAGGGAAATACGAGGAAAAAGAATACAACCGCTCACCACCCGATACCCAGCCCAATCAAGTAGTGAACCCCACCCTTCCCGGTCCCTGCCCCTTGTTTTTACATCCTGGGCATGACGTGCTGTGGTATGAAATACCTCTTTGGTCAGTTTGGGTCGGGTGTCCTGTTTCTGCTTCTTCCTGGCTTCCCCTCCTCCCTGGCAGAGCATGAGACTCAGAAAGTCCTTGGTCAAATCAAAACATTCTAAGCAGTAACTAAAACATCGTTATCAGCACTGTTCCCAGGCCGAAAGTCAAAAACACAGCACTGCACCAGGTACTAAGGAGAAAATGACTGCTACTGCTGAACCCAGGACAGTACCCACCCTTTATTCCATACCATTCACGTCATGCTCAGATCCCACATTTTCAATATACCATCACATGTATATATATACATACACACACACACACACACAGGGGGAGAGAGATCATCTCTTGGTGCATGGACCAACCCCTATACAAACCCAGGACACTTCTATTATCTCTAACTTGCTTGTTTCAGTAGAAGAGAGAAATTTGTAATTAGTAGACATTTTTATGTGTTAGTTTCTATTTTTGGTGTCCTTCATACATTGGAGTATAAATATACTAAACACACTTTAGCAATACATTCATTTAAGAGCTTTGGATACTCAACCTCAAAATAGTCTGTTACAATTTGCATTTCTCTAAGCAATTCCCTGTCTACACCAATTTGAACGATCTATACATGCTTTTAAAATGCACAGAAAACACAAATGATGCAATCAACCAGCAGTCATCTGTGTTGCTGCATTGCAAAGCTCAAGTGCACAGCAAATTCCAGAGCTGCAAAACCCTGAAAGAGGATTCTACCAGCACCCACGCCTGATCTCATCAATGAATATATAAAAGCTCCTAAGAAGGAGTAACGAATGCAAGTGCACTCAGAATAGTCAGATTTTTATTTTTTTTTAATGATTTTAAACATAGTTTAAATTAGTCTGCTCCTACAGAATCTTTTAAAATAATGTAACTAGGTACTTGGGAATGTTTCATAGGTGTAGTTTCTTCCGGAGATGCAAAGAATCATCATTTCAACTAACAGTTCATCATTTCAGTTTATTCTGTTAGTTGAAGTCAATGACTAATTCTTTAAATTGAGGCTCTGGGAGCTGGAAAAAAAAAAAAAAAAAAAAAAAAAGAGTGATTACGTTTCTATTCCATTCAGGAATAAAAATGAAACAAAAAGGCCTGTGTGCTACTAGAACAAAGGACAAAACATTAATATGCTAATAGACTATATTTTCATTTAACAATTCATCTTCATGTAAACATAAAGTGGGTTTTATGTATTTGGTTTAAGGCTCTTAGTAGTTTATTATAATAAGTATATAGTATAGTTTATATAATTAGTAACATATTAAATGAACTTGCCCTTCAAGATGCAAAAGTTCTGCATCTTGAACTTCCTGTTTGTGTTGAGAGGGGAATTTATATGCTTATTTAAAAAGGTAATTAGTCCTTATTAACAAAATGTAAAAAACCCCAAATACCTAAATTAGTGACTTATATTGAATATAATCATATCTTTTCTCACTTTTAAAAAAACAGACTGCATGTTAAAATCTAAATATAGGAGAAGTGGACATAGTGTAGAAGTTTCTGAATCTGTCTCAGTGGAGCGCCTGATGAGGTACATTTTCAGGCCAGTTGCTGTGATGTTGGCTGGCTTATGGCCTGTGGTTTCAGCTGGAGATGCCCATAATCCATTTCTTGCATCTGGTTTCCTATGTTATTCCAGTGTTTACAGTGAGAGACAAAGATCATTGCCAGGGCTAAGGGAGGAGCTGAAGCCTCACAGTTATGCCTGAACCCCTTGGTTTATAAATTCTTTATGGTTACAGAACCAGGTCAGTGACTGATGTAAATCATTAAAGAATCACAGTATGTTATCTGTGAACAGAAAGACCATTAGATATTTAGAATATTATTCTGCAAAGAGGACTGTATATCCTCTACTGTAACTGTAAAACCAAAAAGAAATCAAGTTGATTCCTGGTGTAACTCCTTCAACTGAAGTATCTGCTTATGCAATTAATTTTATTGTTATTAGGAATTAGACTTAACACTCAAACTATGACTGTATATGTGAAGAAGGAGGCATGCAAGGATGAACAGGTAGCTCCTGGACAAACCCAAACACAAAAAGGAAGCCTACTGAGGGTGGAAGCAAGGACGAGTAGCCTGGGATGAACACAGAGAAATTGTCCAAGCAGCCAGGGATCAGGTTAGGAAAGCTACAGCCCGGGTAGAACTAAATCTGGCCAGGGATGTCAAGGGACAGGACAAGTTTCAATAGGTGACAAAAAGAAGTCTGGGGGAAGTGCGGACCTCCTCCATAAAGAAACAGGACATGTAGTTACCCAGGACTATGGAGAAGGCTGAGGTACTCAATGACTTTTTTTGCCTTGATCTTCCCTAGCAAGTGCTCCAGTCACACCATCCAAGTCACAGAATGCAAATGCAGGGACTGGGAGAATGAAGTGCCTGCTGTAGGAGGAGACTAGGTTTAAGATCATCTAGGGAACCTGAAGGTGCACAAGTCCATGGGACCTTATGAGATATATCTGTGGGTCCTGAAGAAACTAGCAGGTGTAGTACCTAAGCCACTATCCATTGTCTTTGAGAAGTCTTGGCTGTCTGATGTAGCTCCCAGCGACTGGAAAAGGGGAAACATAACCCCCATTTTTAAAAAGGGAAAAAAGGAAGACCCAGGGAACTACAGGCCAGTCAGTCTCACATCTATGCCTGGCAAGATCATGGAGCAGATCTTCCTGGAAACTACGCTGAGGCACATAGGAAACAGCATGACAGCCATCATGGCTTCACTCAGGGTAAATTGTGTCTGACAAATTTGGTGGCCTTCTACGATGGGCTATGGCACTGGACTAAGGGACAGGATACTGACGTTGTCTACCTCGACCTCTGCAAAGCATTGTATACTATATCACACAGTATCCTTGTTTATAAACTGGAGAGGTATAGATTTGACAGATGGATGGCTTGGTGGATGACGATTGGCTGGGTGGTCTCACTCAGAGAATTGTGGCCAATGGCTTGATGTCCAAGTGGCAATCAGTGACAAGTGGTGTTCCTCAGGGCTCACTACTGGGACTGGCGCTATTTTAACATCTTTGTTGGCAACACAGGCAGTGGGATTGAGTGCACCCTCAGCAAGTTTGACGATGACACCAAGCTGTGTGGTGTGGTTGCCATGCCATCCAGAAGGGCCTTGACAGGCTCGAGAGGTGGGCCAGTGCAAACCTCATGAAATTCCACAAGGCCAAGGGCAAGGTCATGCATGTGAGTCAGGGCAATCCTAAGCACAAATACAAGCTGCAGGATGAAGGGACTCATAGCAGCCCTGAAAAGAAGGACTTGGGGGTGTTGACTGATGAGAAGTTCAACATACCCCATCAGTGTGCAACCAGAGATCGGAAAGTCAACCATATGCTGGGATGCATCTAAAGAAGCATGGCCAGCAGGCTGAAGGAAGTGATTCTCCCCCTCTGCTCTGGTGGGACCCCAGTTGGAGTACTGAGTTCAGCTCTAGGTCCCCCAGGAGGAATGTGGACCTGCTGAAGCAAGTACAGAGGAGGGCCGTGAAGATGATCACAGGGCTGGAGCACCTCTCCTGTGGAGACAGCCTGAGAGAGCTGGGCTTGCTCAGCCTGGAGAAGAGAAGGCTTTTCAGAGATCTTGCAGGTGCCTTCCAATACCTAAAGATAGCCTACAAGAAAGCTGGAGTGGGACTTTTTACAAAGGCATGTAGGGGGGAATGGCTTTACATAGAAAGATGGTAGATTTAAATTAGATATTAGGAAGAAATTCTTTATTGTGACAATCGTGAGGCACTGGCACAGGTTACCCAGAGAAGTTGTGTATGCCCCATCTCTGACAGTGTTCAAGGCCAGGTTGGATGGGGCTTTGAGCAACTGGTCTAGTGGAAGGTGTCCCTGCCCATGTCAGAGGAGTTGGAACTGGATGATCTTTAAGGTCCTTTCCAACCCAAACCATTCTGTGATTTCGTGAATCTGATTTAAGTGCTTTAATGTAAGAACCCAAAGATGCTACACAGTAAAAAAAGGGAACTTTTTTCTCAGTAACATTAAATATTCAGTAATGATAATACAGCAATACCTTTCTATAATGTGCTGTTCCATGTAGCCTTTCTGTGTATTTTTTGTCTGGCCTTGTGTTTAGTATTGCCTGCACATTGTAGAGAGGTGGCAGCATGGGAAGGTCCAGTTACTGCATTAGACAAATGTGATTTCTTAAATCAAAATGCACAACATGGGATTTTTATAGGGTCATTCAGGCTGCCTGTTTTCCCTTGAGAACTTCTGTCGTTGACTACTTCTGACATTATGTCCAGCCTGACTCTTTTATCTGAGGTTTAAATATCCTTTGCATATTTCTGCCCAGGACCAAGAGCTGATCTCACGACCTAGATGTTCAATTGAAGCTAACTATCCCCTTCCTGCATGGAGCTCTGGCAATAAACTGGAAAAATAGCTTATGAACTCAAAACCTGAGTAGTCAGAATTACAGAAACATACTGAGAAGCCACACGGTATTAAAATCACTGGTTAGGAATGATCCATAAAGGGGTCAGAGGGAGTGGCATGCTTTCAAAAATGCATCAGCTGCTCCTGAGTCACTAACCATTCAAAAACAAATTACTGAGAGCTTATGGACCAGTGGAAAAGAAGCAAGAGATGAGATAGTACTTGGTGTTTGCTACGGACTGACAGGCTACTTTAAAAGATAATCAATCTGCTTTTGAACTCTCTCTCTCCCTAACATGCAGGAGAATGTGTGTTGCTGGAGCATGCTGTTTACCTTGTATATTCTAGTTTAGAAAAGTAGTAGATTGCTATTTTTTAAAAAGATTAAATTGTTTTATTCCAAGAAAACTTAACTTGAAAATGAGTATTTGCTCAAGATTACAAGATGCCACAAAGCATCCAAGGAGAAGAAAGGAACTTGGGTTTGCAACCTCAGCCTGGGTTAGCATGGAAGTGAATACAGCTGTTTTCAATATTAAAAAAAAAAAAAAATACTAAGAAGAGAAAATAAAAAGGAAGTTGATGAATATAGCAAGTGGAAGGGAAGCAGAATACAAACAGAGAACTTATGGCAAGTAGAGCTAGAGAAAATAGGAAGATAGGGTTTTTCAAGTACATTTGGAACTAAATAAATACTGATGGTACTGGCCCACTACTGGCATGGCAAATAACAGTTGTGCAGTTTGATACTGAAATAATTACTCTGGTGTTATCAGAGGAGTGCTTATTAGAGTATGTATTAGACTATTACAGATGAACTACGGGAATAAACTCTTAAGAGCAGAACTCAACATGTTGAGCTTCTTTGGTGCCATGGAGAAAAATCAAGAGGTGCTAAGGAGCCACATGTGAACAGATGTCTCCAGAAAGAATCGCATAATATAGTATAAACAGCTGACAGTGAAAATGTCCAGCTGAGGTAACAGTAAGATGCTAATTAGCCTCTGTGACCCTTGAAAGTTTAAATTCTCACTTCATGTTTTTCTTAAAACACATCACAAATAAAACAGGAGCTTTCACAGTCTTGTCCCATTAGTTTTCAAAAGAAAGACTAACTCCCACTCCTAATTTTCTTTTTGAATAGAATGAACCCAATAATTTGTTTTGTTCTGCTTTTTTTTCTCGAAATCATTCTCTCCCAAAAAGCACTCTTGACTTCGAGAACCCACCCGTCTCCCCCCAGTTTATAGCAGTTAATCAACCATGCTTACATTTTTTAATAGTTTCTACTACTGAAGTTTTTTATTGGAATCACATTTACAGCATCCAATTTATACAAAAAACTCTATAAAGTATATATTGAAATTATAAAGTGTATATTCAAGTTAAAAGATGCAGAGTCATTGCATAAGCTAAAAGGGGTCATGAACACAACAGCTGAGGCAGAATGGACTACCATATACAGGTGTTAGGTTGGATATAATTTTACTGTAACTTGGGGAGCAAATACTGATGACAGATAAATCATTTTTGAGATTGACTATAAGGAGATACTAATTTTCAGTGTAAATAGGTTTATCTGATTATTTCATGCTGGCTTCTGCATCTACACTGCGTGTTGACTTTGCATGTAACTCTGTTATCAATCCTAGCAGCTGTCACAGCCCTGGGAGCACTAAAAGGCTTTGTGACCCCTTCTGCTCCTGCTCAAGGGCATCTATCACTCAGTGTGGCTGTGGGACCTGGTCAGGCTGCTGCCAGACTGCTAGGTGGGATCTGCTCCCCCTTTCCTCAGGAGCTTCATTCAAGCTTCAGTCCTTGGCTTTGGCTCTTCCTTGTGCTAGGCTGCAGCTATAACCCCACTGATACCGCTACATTGTGCTGGCTCTGCCTCAAACTTGCCTTCTCACCACTGACTTGTCTATCAGTCACTGAACTGGTGACTGAATCAGCTCCTTGTCACCAGACCTTGCGCTGGTAAGTGTGGTACTGTGCCCCTTGTTCATGACAGAGGTCCTTCCTGCCTTGCTGCCAGCCTTGGTTCCCTGCTTGCCTTCCCTTGCAGAGCCACATGTTCTTTTTGCTTACTGGCTACAGCTGCATAAACATGTAGTTTGAGACACATCCTTTGGCATACCAAATTCAGCATGCAAACCTAAAAGCACACAGTGAAAAACTCCTTCTACCTTCTCGTCTATTTTACAGGGTGTGAAAAAATATAAAGGTGACTCCTAATCAGCATGTTGAAAGAATAAAAACCTAAATGTGGTACAGTGCTTTGAAAATTGGTAGAATTATCAGCAACCCTAATTTAATGCTTTCTTTTCTTATATCCTGGAGCAAAATAACCTTCATAAACCATTGCTTTTTCAGGATAGAAGTGCTAGACATAGTGTTGAATTTTTGTTTTTGTTCAGACAGGCTCATGAAAAAACCCTGTAATTAGTTGCTTGGCATGAAGTGACTCTGGATCCCTTTGAGAGGAAGCAACATAATGAAATGCTATAAGAACAAGCCAGACCAACCTGCTTTGCTAGCAGCACTTTGCCTACTCCCCAGTTCCTGCTTCAGTCCTGCCTGAGCTGTCTCTCAAATCAACAGCTGTCCAACATGTGCTGTAAAAAACTGAACAGTGCCCAAGTGCCTGAAGCCTCATTTATGCAACTGCTGAGAGCTTGAGTGGCAGAGGTGCTTTGCCTGAAAACTCCAAACCCTGTTGGTGATGCAGCTTCAGTGTTGGAATACCTGCTGCTTCTTCTCTTGCTGATGTCTCAGCTCCTCAAACTACAAGAGGTCACCTTCTTAAGACAAGTTTAATAAGGCTTACTGGCATTTCTTCAGACTTGCTAAACCTCAAAGTTGTTTTTTACCCCTGGCTTACCTCCCTGTTTATAGCATGTATGACACTTGCTTTGTGAAGTTCCAGCTGGATGTCATTCCCCTCACAGTAATGATTAGTCCTTCATCACAGTCAACGAATTTATAAAGAAGACCCTTTTAGGAGATACAAAAGGCAGAAGTTGACATCTGTAGAACTAAAACACTTATCTTTGACATAATCAGTGTTGCATTATACAAAGCTGCCATGAATTGCTTTGTTAGAAACATGTGCTGTATTTCCCATTACGTCTGTTCAACTGAATACTAATGTCTTCTCAGCTCCATTCACTGTTGCACTTTTAAGTGCCAAGAATGTCTTTCAGAATGTGGGTAATCTAGGACATGTCTTCCAACAAACTGCAAAGTTGGAGAGCACTTATTTATCAGATGCCACAACATGGCTACTAGGGGTAGTAGCAAAGCTGTGTTTTCTTTCCAAAGCCTACAGCAGCAGTGCTTGCCAAGAATACCTGTCTGGACAGGCTGTGAACAATCGACATTGTCTTTAACATGACACGCAGGGAGGAAGCTCCTCAGCGTGGCAGAAGTAGCTACCAAAACCTTTGTGAAAACCTGTTTGAGCTTGTGAGAAGTGGTAGGTTTACAAGCTGATGGAACTAGAGGTAAAAACAAAATTAGGTAAAAGGCTGTGCATATGAGGTTTAAAGAGGCCTGAGAGGAAATTTCAGGTGAGGGGATGAAAACATGTTATATAATGCATCTAGTTGTTTTACTGAATGTACCTATCCCTGCAGGCTGAAAATAAGATGACTGCACTCTCTTTTGCTTTTCTCTTCTTACATGCTTGCTTCATATTCTGGCCACAATACTGTGCTCTGAATTTGTTATATTTCATGACCTGCTACCCTTGATATGTGCTATGGAAGGAGAGGTCACCGTGAAGCAACAAAGTATAACCCAGTTGTAAGCTATATTAAAGGGATCTCTGCTGGAAGATGTCCCTAACTCCACTGCTGTGCACCCCCATCTGCAGTTCTCAGTGAAAGAAGCTTCTTCCTCCCACCCCCATCCAATCTGCTCTTCTGTAGTTTATGCGGCTACATCCTCATCTCAAACAAAAGTTCAGCAAGCCAACTGTAACGAAACCTCTAATAAAAGAGAAACCTTCAAGCGACATGTGTGAGGTGCACTTTCATTTTCTCGGCACAGGAACCCTACAGCTTCATCTGCTTTGTGCCTAAAGCTCTGAGCCCCCACTGGGGCTTATCCTTTAAGCGGCCCCTGTACAGAGGCAGCGAAAGGACCCTGTCTTGGCAGTGAGCACCCCCGAAGCCACCGTGCCTGGGGATAAGGGGGGAATTTAATGTTTTCTCGGCATCGAGGAGGGCTGCTGCCCGCCTCCTCACCCGGGTTGGGGTAAGGACCTGCGGCCCATAGCCCCGCGCCACGGAAGGCTGGCGCCGGACCCCGCCCCGGCCTGTACCGGTTAGCGGCCGCCCGTCACCAACGCGGTACAAGGGTCCCCAGGGTCTCCTGGGGTGAACACGAGGGCGCAACTTCCGCCCCCTCCCCTCCCCT
>JAOEHY010021031.1:0-18054 GCA_025447955.1 Psilopsiagon aurifrons
CCTTCTGGGTCTCTGCTCTCTGTTTCTGCATCCTGGGCATGACATGCTATGGTATGGAATACCTCTTTGGTCAGTTTGCGTCAGGTGTCATGTCTCTGCTTCCTCCCAGCTTCCCCTCCTCCCTGGCAGAGCATGAGGCTCCGAAGGTCCTTGGCCTGACCAAACATCACTAAGCCATAACTAAAAACATTGGTGTTATCAGTGCTGTTCCCAAGCCAAAAGTCAAAAACACAGCACCACACCAGTTACTGAGAAGGAGAAAAATGCCTGCTACTGCTGAACCCATGACAGAAAAGTAATGGAACACTGTGAAAAGAACTTTCTATGGACTTTAGGGAGCCATTCATATCTTGGAGATTGGTCACAGGTTACTCCACATCTGTATTAACTGCATTTTGCTGTTTTCAGAGAAAGGATGTATCAGTAGATCCATTAATTGTTCTAACTTCAAAATCTCTTGTTTTGTCAATCCATAAGGCATGATATGGAGTTTAGTTCTATTCTGGAGGAATCCTGAGCTACATCATGCTTGTCTAGAAGGGTTGGACCAGATGACCCCTTAGGCCCCTTCTAATCTAGTGTTCTTTGATTCTGTCTGTACCAGTGTATAAATCAGGGCCTGAGAACAGCCTCAAGCACTGTCAAGTGGTTGTCCGATAATATTAATTGTTTGCTGGTTCCCTAAGAGGTTCAGCTCAAGCCAGCTTGCACACTCCCACATATGCTGGGGAAAACATGCAGAGAATGCTCCTGAGAGTAATTTAGGTTATTTTCTTATTTACTGGTTTACATACTTATTCTCAACAGTCACTTATCTTTCTCTGAAACTAGATGAATTGACCAATAAAATTTTTTATAAGCTGTTTGAATAGGATTCACATCTTCTAGCCTGAAATGTCAAGAGACTTTATTATTTTAACATTGCATGAGCTATGACCAGAAGTGTTTCTTTCACTGAATATAGATGGAATCAATACATGCATGTCAATGACATGCATGTCTAAGGCATGTATTTGAAGGTAGATGAGATTAATCCCTCCCTTTACTGCTTTCTTAACTTCTCCTTTTGTACTCTAACTCTCATTTCTTAGGGGTTAACACCCCTAAGATTCTTAGGGGTGTTACAATATATTTCTTAGGGGTTAACAGCCTCATATGCTTCAAATAATTCATTATATCTGCATTAAAGAGGAGTTCAGTCAATTTGAAATTTTCTAATGCTTCCTTCCCTATGAAAGAATCTCTTGAAATGAAGAAGTACTGGGAATTTTTTCACCACCTTCCGCTACATAGATATCGCAAAAGGGCTGTCATATAGTCACTGAAGTACCTGATGCTATAGGAGTTCAGCATGAAATTATGCCACAATAAAGATCCTACAAAATAGCATTAATCCCTTTCTTCTCTAGGATTCAAGTGTCTATATATCTAGCCAAGAAAAATGTGGATTTCTTTTTAATTCATTCAAAAAACTGTATCTTCCCATTTGAAAGGTGACCTTTAGTTAAAAAAAACCACATTATTTATAACTTAGAGATACATAGCCAATTCAAGTTCTGTATGGAATTCTCTACAGAACAAAGTATGGAACTATTTTCCCAATTCGCTGTGGTAGTGAAAATAAATGGGAAATCCTTGTGCAAATACTGTACTGGTGAAACTGGTAACAAAATTCTTGGGTATCCCTTTCTTCTCATTTATTTTTCCTTTCTTCTACAGATGGAAGGCTGAAAGGAAAGTTACTTCCCTTGTTGTTCAGTATATTACAGAAGATAAATACTAGTGTCAGTCGCTATGCACTTTTCAGAAGGCAATAGAAAAGTTATGCACCCCCTAAATTTTCTCCAGTGTCCTTTGAGGCAGGGAGAAGGAAATCAGGAAGACATAATTTTGGCCAAATATATGTAGAATGAGATCAGAGGTAGAATTTATTAAAGGAAACAAGAAGTGCAGATCACAAAGGGTGCTCATCTTACAAGTGAATCCTGTTATTAAAAAATACTTAAATGTATAAAACCAGTAATGTACCAAGTCTAGGTTATGAATTTTTAATGAGAAATAGGGCTGAAAGTACTAGCACTGTGAAAAAAATATATTTCATATTTGTATGATACCTCTTTTTCTGGGACTCCTCTTCTACAAAACAGCAACACCTTTCTCAAAATATATAAACCTTCCATTCCTCCAGGCTTCTTTGCATAAAAAGCATAAAAAGGACTACAGATAGAAAGAAGATGGAACATAACAGGAATAAGAAACTCACTAGGTAATGTAATATCATGCATGCAACACACACGTTTGGTACCATAAAGTATAGTGGTTGTCAATCCCTATGCTCCTGCAAGTTTCTTGGTCTTAATTCTGAGATGCTTGTGTTGGTCAGAGGCAAGAATCCACTCTGACAGGCAAGCCTCTTTCTGCAGAGCCTCATAAGTGGGGCCTTGCAAAGACCATTTCAACAATTCAAGGACTTTGTCAGAACAAAGAGTTATCCCCACAGCATGCAACTGTATCAGAGAAATTTAGTCCTTCACATCCACATGGCATCCAGTTCCTGAAATTCTGCATCCACCGTAATTCATGAAACACTTCTCCAGTCCTATTAATGTACAATACCTATAGCAAAGAAGTGTAAAAAAACATAAATTATAATGTGCCATAAAAAGAGACAGGAATTTGGGGATATATGCAGCAAAGTCACCTAATAAAATGTGACATATTCCAGATTTCTATACCATTTTCCAAGGTTCTCAAGGCAGCTTTACAAATAGTGCTGGTTTATTACTTGGCAAGGGAAGATGGTATGTCCAAAGAACATTGCAAACATTCTGTATTTTTACAGGAAACAGAAGGAAATAATCCAGAATTTCTTGAGATCCAAATCTCAAAAATTTTCCATCATTCTATATGTTCTTCAGAAGTAGAAAATTGGATTCACATCATGAAAATTATGACAGAAAAGAAATTGTTTTCAACTTACAACTGCATTGTCTTCCTTGTTATAAATAAAAAAGGTCATTTCATATTTCAGATCTTTAAAATAAGCAGTAGGTAATAATGTCATTTTAAAATGTTATACAAGAAAAAATCTTGTTTGTTGAAGATACTAAAGAAGATAATAGACAAATGAGAAATAGATTTCTTAAAGTCTCATAAATTCATGAGTTATGAAGAGTTAGCATTTATAAGCATGCATAACTTACAGTAGATTTGCAGAAAGGAATAATTTTAATATATTAACTACTGCTAATGCATTCTCTATATTTAAGAGATGCATATTTCATTCTAAATGGTTCATTGAATTAGGGGATGTCTTTTATATCTGTCTATTTCATTTTGAATGTATTGTGGTTTATTGTAACCTGCCAGCAACTACAACTCTCCTTTCTTCTTTATCAGAAAACACCATTCTCATTACACATAGCTTCTAAATATATTTATTTACAATGAACTTTGAAATATGAAAATACATTTTATGTTATTACGGTAGAATTTTGTGTCAAGCATAAGTGGACTGTATTATAGTTTTTAAGATTTTGTCTATTTTTACATTTATTTGCAAATGTTTACATATTACTATTACTGTAATTGCTGGGTGAAGAGCTGGCTGAATTGCAGGGCTCAAAGGGCAGAATGAATGAGGCTGCATCTGGCTGATGACCAGTCACCAGCAGTGTTCTTCAGTGCTCAGTCCTAGGGCTAGTCCTATCATAATATATTTAGCAATGAACTGGATGCAGGAGTTGCAGCACCTCCAAGTTTGATGGGAGGTGCTGTTGATTCTTTTGAGGGATGAGAGGCCTTGTAGAGGGATCTAAACAGAGCATCAAGAAATCATCAATGGCATGAAATTTAACAAATCCCAATGCCAGATTCTGCACCTGAGACAGAATAATACCTGGTGCAAGCATAAATTAAGAGAGGAGTGACTGGAAAGCAGCCCTGCAGAAAGGGATCTGTTAGTTGGCAGCTGACTTTGGGCTTGTCTAGTTTGGAGAGAAGGCTGAGGGTTGAGCAGAGGGAGGTGCTTATCTCTTCTCCCTGAGATCGACTGACAGGACGTGTGTGAATGGTTCAAAGCTGCACCAGGGGAGGGTTAGACTGAGCATTAGGAAGCATTTGTTTTCCAAGAGGGTGGTCAAACACCAGAACAGGCTTCCTAGAGAGGTGGTTGATGCTCGAAGCCTGTCAACATTTGAGGCATTTGTTGCCAGGCTTCCAGCTGTGAGTCCAGAAGAATGCAGCTCTGTTGCAGGTCTGGTATAATATGCCATCTCTGAGCAAATGCATCTCCTCAAATGGCACAAGATGCTTTTGCTTATGCATCTGAAGAAAAGTCCCATTGGTTGAATCATTCCCTTACTCCTCATGGAAGTTTGCGTGGTTGACTATAATGAGAATTTAGACAAGTATAGCTCACACATTAACATCTGCACTTTAAGTATTAGGGCAGTTTGAACCTCATGCCAGCTGCTTGCCAATGACTTGTTTTCTAGGATTGTACATTCCCATGTCACCTACAGTTGAAGTTAGATGTTTGATTTCTTTGTCCCATGCATACTATGTTATCACTAATCTCCCAAACTCTGGCAATACTAAGTAGTTGATTGATTGAAAAGCATTGGTTGGATAACAGTAATTACCTACATTAGACCAGAAACTTTTATCCTTAAATCAATCCTGTAGGGATAAAGTGATTCAAAGTTAACCTTAGGTGAAATACTTCATTGAAGATAGTTCAGAAGGGAGATAAATGATGAGTTTTATTTTGTTTATTATAATGTCTTCATTGTCTTCATTCTTTGCTGATACCTGTCTTGTAGATATTGTAGATTTTGGCATCATTGGGGCAATTGCTATGAGGACATCAAGCAAGATTAACCAAAGGTTAAATTAACACAAGAGCTTGTTTCTAACAGCAACTAAAAGTAAACATCCAGAGAAAAAAACATAACAGCGTATGGTAATACTTCTCTGGCAAGACTACCTGAGGCAGAAATGGTTTGTATGGATTTTTCTGACATGAATTTTTCTAGTCTTCCTATGAGCTCATTTACATTTTTATCATCCACAACACTCTGTGTCAAGGTGATGCACAATGTATCTGTAACTGTGTTTTGAACCTGACAGCTGACAGCTTAATTTGATGCCTACTTGTTCCTTTGCCGACAAGGGGTAAAGAACAATAGATCAGTTCTCTACATGTTCTGTCATTTCCCCCTTAGTCATTTCTTGTTCAAACAGAAGAGTCCCAGACTACTTATTTATTCCTTGTAAAGACACTGTTTCCTACTTTTCGTATTCTTTGTAACCCTTCTCTTAACCTTATACAGTTCATCTATATGATTTTATTTTCTGAGGGCCTACCCCAGACATAGTAAACAAAATGATTTATGCAACTTTATAACGGCATTCTCCATTTTGTTCTGTTTCATTTCTAATTACTCAGTACATATTGTTACTGAGATTCACTTAATATCTTAATGATTTTCTCTGTTATAACTTGAAGATCTTCCCTCTGATTGATAGTGGATGACTCAGAGCTCAGTGTGGAAGGTAATTCTTCGCCATGAACACCACCTTATAATTATGTACACTGTGTTTTGTTGTTTTCTTCCCAAAGGCCATAAGAATACTTGGTGGATTATTTATAGTTGACTTTGGTCTTTACTACTACAGATGGCTTGGTCTCATCAGCAATATTTTCAATTTGCTTTTCACCTCTTTTCTAGGACATTTGTGAATATTTGAATGAAATGGGACCTAGAACAAACTCTTACAGAACCTCACTGATGGCCTCATCCCACCGTGAAACCTGGCCATTTACTGACAATTTCTGATTCTCTTTTTACCATGTTTAAATACTTGCAAAGACCTGTTGCTCTGTTACTGTTACCTCTGGTGATAGTAATAGTCAGCCATTTCTTCTTCAGCACTTGCTTCTTAGTCAGTCATGAAAATACAGGAGTGAAACTGTGTGGATATCTACCTCCGAGAGGTGAGGATAGGTGATACTAGAGCCTCCTTGGCCCAGAACTCTGTGAGACTCAGAAGGCAGCTACCATCTGAGAATGAATAAGAATATGGAAGGCATAAACATAAGAGATTCAGTCACTTATGAAAGGGAGGATTGTATTTTTAAACTAACAAGCTAATAAAAGTATTATGAGTAGTACATTTTATTACTTAAATGCAATCGAGTCATACTGAATCTTCACATTTTACCATACATGTCCCAGTAGGCATTCTACAGAACGACTACAAGAACAAGTATGAATCAAGTATAATTCTGGCTGTAATAAATAAGATCAACAAGCAGCCCTAAGAGTAACTCCAGCACAGCAGTTTACCATCTTTTTTATTAGTTAAATAAACAGCCTCAAGATATTTTATCACATGATATCCCCATGGCATCTCTTAAAAAAACCCAAACCTTTTAATCTGCATATAAAAGCCTCTAATATGTAGCTCAGCCTTGCAGCTCTTTGCCTTATCTCCATGTACAGCTAATTTGTCCCCTTTAAGCCTTTTACTGCAACTTGATGCTCACTTAATCACCCCCTGAAACTCTGTTCTGTTTATCCTCTTTTACAAAGACAGGTGCAAGGGATTTTATTAATGCAATACCTTCTTAAGTGGTTTAGTTTTATCCTTTATTATTGATCCAATGGATTACATCCATTAAGATGGTGCTAACAGGCACCTTATTCTTTGCTTAATAGAATCTACTCTAGAAAATATAGATCAGAGTTTTCTGTCCTCTTCTATACCTTTTTTTTTTTTTTTCTGTAGAAACGATACAGAACAATAGCGTAGAACAATAATATGGAACCTCTACCAACTTTGTAATTTTGGTTGACACATTTGGTTTTCTGTTACTATTTGATATATGCAGACTTAAAAATAATCATATATTATGTTTTTAAAATAATTTCAATATCCTAAATAAGACTGCATACTCAAAACCTGCGTAAGTTTTCATATGGGTTATATGTTACACTAGATCCTTCTGTTTCCAGACAATAATGCAGCAATGGTAACATTCACAGTAATCGTATTGTAGTGCTTTTCAAACACATAGCATGTTCTATATGAGGATATAAAGGATAGTTTGGACAATGGGCCAGTGTACCTTCAGAAAATTTGCTGATGAGTGGCTGATAAGCCAGAGAGTTGTGCTGCCAGCAAGAGAGACATTAACAGGCTAAAGAAGTGGTCTGGGAAGAACTTCATTAAGTTTAACAAGGAGAAGTATAAAGTCCTGCACCTGGGGATGATCAACTCCAGAAGCTGGTACAGGCTGGGTGCCGCACAGCTAGAAAACAGTCTGGCAGAAAAGGATGTGAGAATCCTGGCTGGACACCTAGTTGAAGAGGAGCTGGTGATGTGCAATGCCCTTGTTGCAAAGCAGGCTAATGGTATCCTGGGCTGCACTAGGAGGGGTGTTGTCAAGAGGTGGAGGAAGATGACCCTTCTCCACTCAGCACTGGTGAGACCACTCCGGGAGTACTGTGCCCAGTTCTGGTCTCTCCAGTATGAGACAGACATGGACATATTGGAGAGACTACAGTAAAGGACCACAAAGGTGACTGAGAGTCAGGAGCTTCTCTCCTATGACAAAAGGCCAAGAGAGCCAGAACTGTTTATCCGGGAAAACAGAAGGCTCAGGGGAAATGCTGTCGATGTATATAAATACCTGAAGGGAGGTTGCAAAAAGGACGGAGCCAGGCTCTTTCGAGTGGTACCCAGTGACAGGACCAAAAGCAATGAGCAGAAATGGAACTACAGGAGGTTCCCTCTAACATCAGGAGACACTTCTTCACTGTGGGGGTGACTGAACACTGGAATAAGTTGCCCAGAGAAGTTGTGTAGTCTCCACCCTTGGAGATATTCAAAAGCTGCCTGGACATGGTTCCAGACAGCCAGCTTTAGGTAGCCATGCTTGAGGAGGGGGTTTGGACCAGATGACCTCCAGAGGTTCCCCCCAAACCTGACTTTTTTTGATTCTGTGTTTCCTTGCAGGAGTTAATGAAAATTCAGTCTTAGGTAATCTGAGCATGTATTAGTAATAATTTTTTGGAGGAGGCTCAAAGGTCCCATTCACTCAAGGTAACACTGATTTTTGTCAGCCTGGGGAAGTCTTAATGCATATTTTCTACATGAGTCATGATACATAGCTGAATCAGTCCAGACTTATAGTGTGCATTGCCCTAGAAAGAAACTCAGTGATAGCTTCCCACCACAAACATTTTAGCAGCTAAAGTAAACAAACACAGTAAGAGACAGCAGTAATAACAAGCAGTAATAAGACAGGAGTAATTCTTTTTTTATAACTTTTTAATACCAATAAATTAAAGTAATGAGGTTTTGAGTAATGTCTAAGCAATTGCATGTTTAGCCATGGAAAGCACCAAGTCCTTATGACAATGGCAGTGCAACCAGCAAAGCACACTCTCTCCATTAACATGACCTCAGGGATGCAGGCTAGTTCACCAATTTACTTGTTGATTTTTTAAACACTTGTTCCAGCATGACTGTCAAAGAATGATTCATGTATATGTGCAAAGGAAGAGTTTTTAGAGCAGTCCAGACTGTTCTAATGAAAACCAACATTTGATAGCATCAGAGCATTCAGTGGAAATGTACTTGGGATGTGTGTATTGGTAACTTAACAGAGATACGTCTATTAAAGTTAAAACAGTCCATACATTGCAATAGGGAAACAGTTCTACCATGAAACATCTGTGGTTTGAAAGCTACCTTTTTTTAAGATATAAAATCTCTTTATAGAGGAGAAAATCTTGTTCTTTACCCAAGTTGCATAGCTATCTAAGTTTTCCATGAGTTTTAACATTCTGTTTGTTCTCTAAGAAATTTCGTGTTCTCCAGGTTACATTACTTAGGGGGAAAAAAAAAAAAAAAAAAAAAAAAAGTAGTTTTTCTGGTGAAAGAGTAGTACCCTCTTCCTGTAGGACAAGAGGAAGTTTGCAGTCTCTTGCACTTTAGCACATGCTCTCAGTGAGGTTATTGTGCTGCTATTGGCTCTGCGACAGACTGAAAGCTGGATAAGCATGAAATAGCCCACTTTAGTTTGGGCTGTAGAGCTAGATTTCTGAAAGATAATTTGGTTGTATTTTAGATCCCTGCTGTCTGCAGGAGCTCTGCTCTTTCTTTAAAATCCTCTCAACATCATGCAGTCTTACGGTTGAAATAGCCATATATTTATACAGGTGTTCTCAGTACCAGAATATAGAATGACTTACAAGTACAGACAGAAGCTGAATGACAGACAGAGGTATGTTCTTCTCTCTTTCCCATCTTCTCCCCTTGCAGTCTGATTAATATCAGTGTGAGCTGACAACACACATGACACATGCAGACTTCCACAGAGTCTGTCATGTGCCAGCTGACTGCAGCTCATGTCAGCTCTCCCTGGAGGAAAGACTCCTTACAGCCTGTTTTACTTTAAAGTCTGGAATTTCTGTCTTGTGAAAATTTACGTACTTTAAGAAAGGTCCAAAAAGTTCCAAATTAATACCTTGTTAGAGCACTACAAATCTGAGGCATTAATAGACACGGGATAAAACGTGGAGGCTTATGCATAGAGCAGCTTGTGAAAAGGATTAAGGAGGAAGTGCAGCTTTTTTTTTTTTTTTCTCTCCATATACTACTTCTCAGGTTTCCACTTTTTACTCCTGAAGGAGTTTTTTAGGGTGCTGACAATGCAGTGCTGGTGTAACTGTATGAAATCTTTTTTTTGCAAATGCAGGAACCAAGCATTGTATCTTTTTTATCAGGTGTCAAGGGTTTTGGGTTATGCCCCCAACTATTGGAATTGGAAGGGTTACTGCCTACTGTAATTGCAGCCTTCCTCCATTCTGTTATTGCTGCCACTTATACTGAGCCAAATCAATTCTGACAGCTGGCCAGATGCTTCTTGTGCCAGTCAGCAGGACTCTGGTCTCAAAAGAGCATCTCGTTATAAGGAAGTTCTGCAGCAAACTATACAGCCAATTTTATTTTCTAAAAATACCATCACAAACACTGAAGAAGTATTTAGTGACTTCACTAGTACACATATATTTTTAAATGTGGGGGTGAGCCTTTTTTCACAACAAATTCCATTTATAATGGTTGTGGGTTAAAGGAGACTCGTATGAAGCGTTTTTAGTTGATAAACTGTGTATGACATACCTTTATTACAGTCTGTGAAGCCCACAGACTCAAGAGCATCTGCTTAGAATGTAAGCCAACAGCATAGAATACATTTTTCCTAGTATTTGTTTAGTTAGGTCGCAATATTCATTTTAACTTGGAAGGTCTTTGGGGCATGGACCCATTAGCTGCCTTAGAAAGTTTTTTTATTTTGCATTATAATTAACAAATAATAAGGTTTCTCTTTTTTACTGATCAACGCAGTCAGTACAGTACAGAACTTTCCATAGAAGACATCATTGGTTCAATGTAGTTTCTTTAGATAAATCTTGACTTGTTTTCTTACAGCTTATTTTCGTTTTGCTCTCTAACCAATGTAAAGGAAAAATGAAGAACAGGTCAGGAAAAAGGAATCCTCTTTTTTCGGTACTGTTTTCACTTCTGCTTGATGAAGTAGCTTATATCTTACTGAACATAGTAAAAAATGCTAAGGATAGGCTGCCTGGTTTTCTTAATTTCTTTTCTTTCTTCAATTGGAATGATTGTGATTATGATATGCAAGTATCCCTATTACAAGGTGCTTCTGCTTATATATCCTCCTACACTCTTATTGGCTAAGCATAGCGTGATACAAACTGATTGGTTAAGCATAGCTTAATACAAACTTATTTGTTAAACATAGTAGAGCCTAATACAAACTTATTAGTCAAACATAATACAATCTAATTGGTCAAACCTAGCATAGCACAATAAAAACTTATTGGGCAAAGGTTGTTATTCTATTCATGATTGGTTGCTGACACCAGTTCAAAATTTTTTTTCTTCATTAACAGAGGCTCTCTAACTTCCCTGTTGTATGGTTCCAGGCTCCAGGCTTCTTCATCTTGTTTTCTTGCCATGTCATCATAATCCCCATGTTTTCATCATCCTCTACATCCCTACTCATCCAAGGACTGAAGAAAAGGAAGTAAAAGTCCATACTTGGCAAAGGCTGCTGATGTAGTCACAATCAAGGCTGTTTGTTTTTCTTATTATTTTGGTGCATATTGAAGTATATATGCTTTGGATGCCTCTGCATATGCTGAAACATATTCACATATGTTTCTTTCTTGCAGAACTGGAAAGCAGGTACAAATGGTGAAACCCTACTAAGCCCTCAAAGAAGCCTCCCACTGCCTGCTTGTATTCCATTGTTCTAACAAAACCACATAGAGTGGCTTGTTCTGCTGCCATTTTCTGTCATGAAAACAAGCTGATATTGTCTATATATAAATTCCAGTATCTGAACTCCACATGCTGGGTATAGTTATTTCTTCTTTGCTGAGAACATTTCTACTGGGGAAAAAATGATGCCACAAAGAGTATTTATAGTGCAATTTGTTTATCAAGTTAGCATGATACATGTCAACAAAGGTACTTACAAATTTCAGCTTCCTTCTTATGGGAACTTCAGGTTTTCAGGTTTTTCTCTCTTCTGGACTTTTTCAGTTTGGAAGTACAAAAGCATCCTTTAGAGTCATTATACTAAAGAAACTCATATGCTGTGTTGTTCAAAGTAGTGGGGACAGAAAAAAAGTGGGATAAAACTGAGAATTAAAATTCCTGGATTCTCATTTCACATTTAGAAATAAGTGCAAGTGCCACCTGGATGAAAGCAGACTTTTGTCATCACCTTATTCTTAAGTTTTCTCAACTTATTTTTGCCATATTCAAAATGGAGTTAACATATGTCCTCATTTCCCCCCCCCCCTTTTGACATGGGGCTTATATTGAGAGCATATGTTAATTGAAAATTTCTGAGGTTTGTATTGGCGTTGTGAGTGCTGTCTGGTATTAAATATCATGCCACTATGCAGTAAATTCCCCACACTCATTCTTTTTTCCATGTCATGATTAGTGAAGTTTAAATATATCTTGCATTTACACCATTTCAGAAATACAGGAAAAGGCGTAAACAACCTGTTCACACAATTTCATCTTTATTTCACCATTTTCATATTCTAACTGAAATGCTGGAGATTTTACATCTGTTTACCAATGGCCGCACATCATTTAACATAATAGAAGCAGAAAAATGTATCTCTCTTAAGTGCAATGCTGTTATGTATGTCAGAACTGAACAACAGTTGATATGACTCTTAGTTTAAAGGTAGTGAAATTAGCTCATAGGGATAAATTCCTGTTAAGCAGCAATTAGCATATAGCTCTTCTCTTTGCCATTGCCAGTACAATCTAGTGTGACCAGGGGAGAGCAATTCAGAAGATCTAAACATCAGCCCAATCTTTCTGCTTATTGTGCTAGGAAACAGTAATTCGCCTCTTTGTATTCCCTCTCCTTTAGGGCAAAGTGATTCTGAACTTTTATCAAAAAAAAGCTCCATATGTGTGGTGTATCCTCATTATTAAGTTACCAGAAGCTTTTTCTGTTTAAATGTTTTTCCTGCAATACATGGTTTTGTCTGTTTCTTCCATAATTCAACTCTGCACCACCCTTTCTGTCTAGTAGGAAGGTGCCGTGCCTGTCCCATGATTAATCTCTTCACATTAGGTCAGTGGTAGCAGCATCAAATCTGCTGACTCAAAAGGCTGGAAGCCTGCTGCTATGGAGGCACAGCTGAGGAAAAATGACTGGTGGTTTGATGTTACTTGGAGCATTAGAGAGCTCTATGTGAAAGACTAATAGGCAAACCAACACAGAGAAGGAGCACACCTGTGACACGATCCTGGACTTCAGGAATCTAGGAAGTATGGACAGATTGCTCAGAATCAAGAAAGCAAGCTCTTCCCCTTCCCATTTCCCTTATAACCTTCCCACTCCCTTTTCCATTTCTCTGCCCATTTCCCATCCCCCGGGACTTTCCTGTGTAGCATAAATTGAGGCTTAAATTACCAGTATGCTGTGTCTTGTGATGAGACAGTATGAATAATGCAGATTTTAACTTACTCACCTTGGTGTTCTAAAAGTGAAGTTTTCACTTAGAAAATTTACTTATTTCAACTCAGCTACCAGTTAAATGGCTGGTGAAAGTAGAAACGTTGAAACAGGCACATTTGCAGACAGTCAGTTTTCTTTTCAAAGGCGAATCCAAATTCTACTAAGTGATCAGTGGCATAGCATGTTCTTTATTTATCTACTCTCATTTTAAAGCAGCCGTCTGTTAAACTGACAAGTAAAATATTTCTGAAAAGCGTGATTTCATATAGAAAAGTTTTTTGTTTATACACCTTAAATTATTTTTATATTCACTCCTTATGCTATTTCATGAGCTTTATGCTATGTATACGTTCATTAATTAACCCCCAATATTGGTTTTCAATCTGCCTGGAGAAGAAAAAAGTCTTGTAGAAAATATTGTGAAAAGTAGAGCTAAAATGTAGATGAATAGGCAGAAGCTAAATGAGTATAAATAATTTTTTAAAATAAACTGATTCTTTACAGTTGATTTTCATGCTTAATAAAACTATAAAATTTAAACATATGACTTATAAACCTAATTAGTTGCAGTTCTACTTGGTCTGTATATATCATTTTGTATTTAGCATAAAATCCTTGGTTGTCCTTAATCTCAAAATTTAACTTTAAAGTGAATTAAGAATTGTTGGCTAAAAAAAAGTTACAAAAATTTGTCTATGTGATTCAAAGACTGACCTTCAAGGTACACAAAATATTCAATTGAAATTAATGTTGATTGACTGCCACAGATGACAACCAATAGCAAAACAGTAGGAATTAGAGCATATCTGACTGTGGGCTGCCCTGGGATCTTTAAAGTGCCTGCAGCCACCCGTCTGGGGCTCATAGAGTTGAAGGTAAAGCTTCAGCTTATCTGTTGGAGAGAAAAATGAAACCTCTCCGTATGCCAAACTTCTGCAGTGAAAGCTTTGATTCAGGAAGAGGAGACTGGATGTTTGACTCCCCTGGAGGGATGAAGCAGTCACTGGCTGGGTGGTAGCTGAGTTGCATACAGACAAGAATTCAAAAGATATGAAGGCAAAAAGGGAAAATAAGAGCAGTGGTCAGGCAATATTTATTCTGCAGCACCTACAAAGTCAATCTGTGTTACTTCCCATGATAATACATCTATTCTGGACTGTAGTTTATTCCTATTTTTATACTTTTTTTGTGAGATATGTAAGGGAAAATAGCTTCATCCCACTCACTGAAGAAAATTCAAAAGCAGGAATGCATTGAATTTAATGTCTTCATTTAAGCAAATGTTTTCCAATGTTTCTGCCAATGACCTATTTCATATGAATCAAAGAAGGAGTTTCTAATTCATATTCAAATATTTTAACATGTCAGATTTCAGGATTTATATTCATTGCCAATCAGAAATATTACATAAGACCTATCTAATATATCCAAAATAATTTAGAAACTTGCTGAAACTCAAACAAATGACAGAGCAAGAATTATATTTTAAATTCTTTGGGTAAGGATTTCTGATCATTTATATCTTAAAAAATTACAAATGATTCATGTAGCAAAATAGTGATATTTGCTGAATATATTTTGGTAATTACTCATCTGTCCTAAATTAGTGTGCCATTTTATTGAAGTCATATATTGGCAGACTTCTAAAACAAGAACTTTATTGTTAGGAAGAGGAAATCGAGCAAATCAGGCATTTTTAATATCATCTCTTGCTATTTTTTTTTTTTTTTTGTAAGTACATCTTGCTTTGAAGAATAGATTTTTACAGATTTCCAGAGGCTGTTTATTTATGTCGCAGTTTATTTCACCTAACTTTGTATGTCTAGATTGGTCACCCTGAGCTACTTCAGACAGTGGTAAGGGCAGTTCCAAAGCACCTAAGGCATCTAATCTACCTCTCATGCATACTTAACACGAGATGAATTGTCATGGGAGGCACTTTTCTCTGCATTGAGATAAAGGCCTCTTTGAGCCCAGAAGAAATGACTCAAATATCCAACTGGTAGGTACATGAGTTAAATTTGATTTTCAGCTGTAATGTAAGTGCATTCCTGTCAAATTAATGAAAGACTTTTTTTCTTCTGTTCTGCAGAAAGGCTTAACATGGTATCAATTTTTTGAGAAGGCAAGAGTAAGATGAATAATATTCATGTTGTGTTTAGAATAGAATTAACTAGGTTGGAAAAGACCTTTCAGATCATCAAGTCTAACCATTCCCCCAGGACTGCCAAGACCACCACTAAACCATATCACTGAGGGCCTCATCTGCACAGTTTTTGAACACTTCCCACAGCAGTTTCCGATACCTGATCACCATCTCTGTGAAGAAATGTTTCCTAATATCCAATCTAATCCTCCCCCGGCACAGCTTGAGGTCATTACTTCTTGTTCTGTTACTTCCTACTTGGGAAAAGAGACCAACCCCCACCTCACTCCTTCAGGTAGTTGTAGAGAGTAATAAAGTCCCTTCTGAGCCTCTTCTTTAGAATTAAACAACCCCAGTTCCCTCAGCCATTACTCATAAGGCTTATTCTACAGATGTTCACCAGCTTTGTTGCCCTTTTCTGGACCCATTTGATTCTCCTCCTCTTTCTCTGTGCCTGTAATAGACTTATTTATAATAAACTCACTTTCTTTTCCTTCTCTTCTAAGAGAGTTCATCTTCATTTAATGTAAGATCAGTTTTCATACAGCTCCTGAGCCATGGCTCTCATGAAGCTTTAAACAGAAGCTGGACCATTCAGGAGTGCCAGTTAGGAGGACAAATATTTAACCCAAATGCTACATATGTTCATCCTTAAATCACAGGTGAGAGAGGACTTCAGGAAACTCTATGAGGGAAAAAAAAATTAGTCTTTCACTCATTAATTTAGACCTGATTTAAAGTGTTATGATGCTATATTGAATCTTTTAATGTAAGTTTAATGATAATCCAGACATTCTGGGAGAAAACTCATTGAACTGGATCTCAGCTTCCATTTTTCTGAGCAGCTCATAGAGAAGATAAAAGGCCTGAAATATGAATTTATCTTAGGTAAAAAAATTGTTTGCCTTTATTATTGTTTAGTTCTCAATTTTTTTTTTTTTTTTGTCTTTTCTACTATAATTGAAAAAGCAATGAACATGAAGAAGTAAGTTTAAGTGATTGACACCTTTTCTCACGGAAAAGGGATGAAGCTTTTCTTCAAAGATCTCCTGCTGCTTTTGAACACTGAATACTATCACTACTGAGCTTCTTAACAGTTGTTGAAATAACTATAATCTCTGAATTGAAGCAGATCAGCCCCCAAGCAACTGGAATTCCTTGTTCATGTCAATACTCTATTTATCTATTGCAAACTCAAGTGAGAGACAAAATTAGGTAAGGCAGGACTCAATTTCCTGTTTTCTAAAGTTTAATATGTTGCAAGACCATAAGGGTAAATGGCAACCTCTAATTCCAGAGTATGTTTCCCAATGTCTCTGCTGCTGCACACCTACTGTAGATAGATTTATGTTCCAATTTGAAATAGTGACAGAGGCTGATTTTTTTTATAGACATCATTAAAGAAAGTGTTCACTATGATTTGTAAATCCAAAGACACTTCATTATATGTAACTTCAGATTTTCAACAGTAGCTAATGCAAATTATCCAACGATATTTTATGGAACAAGGTCTCTTGGCCCACACTTGACTTTGATTTTATCAAAAGTGCAGCAACAGGTGTCATGAGGTTTTACAAGGTAGACATTATGCTTTGTAATATTAAATCGTCTTGCTGGATATGATTCTTCCATTGTTCTGTTTTCTACAACTGAACCAGGGCCTACATGGGTAACTACACTCATTGCTGTAAAATGAGCAATGAAATATTGTATTACTTTAGGTTTATACAGCTGTATCCTTGCTGTTGTCAATGAAAATATATCAATAAAATCTGGTTTATCACCAGCATGAATTACACTCACATTAGTAATTTAGGTCTTAGTGGACAATACTCACAGTTGAAAATGCATTATCTCCTATTAATTGTAAGATTCTGTGTATATGTATTGAACTGATTTTAACTCTAGCTAGCAATACTTAAGATTCACAGAATATTCTAAAGTTTTGTTTGTCTGCTTGTTTTAAATTTTAATATTTAACATCAGTAGACTTATTTTTATGCATTCATTATATTGGGAAAGTAATGGTTCGTGCTGAGAGTATGTGAAAAGATTAATGGGTTATGACTCAGTACCTGCCTAGGTTTCAAGGAAAATCATTTATGCGTTCTTAACACACTTATCTTTGAATTTACTCCCCAGCAAAAACTATTATCTAAGGTGAAAGCTTTCATTGACTTGTAATGATAATAATGTTATCTGGATTTCCAGGTAATATTATGCATATTATTGGTGTTAAAGATAAGATAAAGGCTGCAAATAATCAAAATATGTTGAGTCTAGCCATAGAGGTCAATGTGAAAGAGACAGTCTTATACATATACATACATCAGTGACAAATGAATTACTGGGGAGAAAGTAGATCTATTAAAAGGATAAAATATTGAAGGTAATGAAAAAAAATAGTAATATAAAAGTAGCTGACATATTATTTTAATTTACAAATTCTCCACAGAAAAGAAGTAATATGAATAATTAGCAAGGAAAAAAACACTGTAAAGATACGGTTGAACATGTGCAAATCATCCAGCTGAAATCCTTTGTTTCCCAAGATATTAAAGGATCTATTTAAAGGTAGAAGAGATTTTCAAAGATGCGAAGGACAAATGGTTTCCTACTCTCTGAAAGTCAGCAATAGTCAAGAGTGTAATGACTTCATATTTTGATATGCTGTCATGGTTTAAGCTGTAAATCAGCCACGCATTTTGTTAACTCACCTCCCCCTCCTAAAAGAGCTGCCTCTGTTTAAGCTGTAAAACAAGCAGTTTTGTTCACTCACTTCCCCCTCCTTCTTCCCCCCCCACTCCAAAAAGGGGGG